>JASANE010016324.1:0-15368 GCA_030248225.1 Trileptium ribeirensis | reverse complement strand
TATTGCTGCATTATGGGCAAAATACGTTCTGCCTGAGATACTATGTTAACACACGGGAGAAACTAAAAAGTGATCCCGAAGAAGATATGTTCAATTTTGCACGTGTCATATGAGAAAACTACTTAGCACATTCGGCACTACAGTTCAGGTCGTTGGTATTAGGCTTCCAGCCTCGCGACTCTGTTTCAGAGGCACCATTATGGCAAAATGTGCGGCCCGTATATCTCTGACATGCCTGGTCAAACTAAAGCCAATTTGAAACAGTGTAATGTTTTTCCAATTCCTGTGTGTCATATATATTAGAAAACGATAAATTTCATTCCAAACTACTGGTTTCTCAGCTTCGTCTGGCAAGATTTTATTCGGCGGAGAACTCCGAACCGTCACTCTGAGCCATGATGGGCAAAATGTGCTGCCGATAATTACGCCACATCCGAATGCAATGAAAGTGGATCGAAATAGCATATCCACTTTCCCGTATTCTAGATATTAGAAAACTATAAATTTTCATTCGAAACTAACCAATGGGTCCCAGTTTGGACACTTTTCGGCTTCTGGCTCATATTTTTAGAACTCTGAGTTTCACTGAGCATGATGGGAACTCGTGCCACGCCACATGCTGTGCACCACAAAGTGATCCAAAGCACATTTACTTTCCCGTATTTACAGATCACAACTTATAAATTTCATTTGGGACTACAACGATCTACGTTCAAATTTGGGAGCACCTCGGCTCCCAGTTGTGAGGAACTCCTGTGTCACCGAATCTAAACAAAACGTGCTGCCCCGTCTCACCGCCACATGCCCTATCAAATCAAAATCGAAAAGAAAATAGCATCTCACTTTTCCGTATCAATATATTAGAAAACTATAAACTCTTCATTCGAACTAACGATGGTTCAGCTTCGGCTGCATACTTGGCTTCTGGTCTCTCGCCGAACTCTTTTTCACCACTTTTCGGCCCTGGTTTTACGGTTTTTGAAGTAGGATTTAAAGCTTCGTTTTTCGCTGGACGAATTTTCGCGATCCAACTTGCTCTTAGTTTTGACTACAGTACACGAAAAGCAAAACCAAAAAATGCATATCTTTTGTCATTGCATTCTCTGAAAACAGGAAACGAAATATTTCAATTGTTTTTAAATTCTGTACGCTGAAATTAATATATATTGCATTTGAAACTACTATGATATTCGATTTCTTTATAAGACAATTTGTACATCATGTCAATGAAGATGACATGTTCACAACCCGCAAGTCTATATGTATCGGGTGTCCAATTTGGAAACTTATTAGATAATGTCTTGTTTAATATATAAAACTATTTTAAATGTACTTTGTTCGGTACTCATTCGCTTGTCTGAAAATCCTGCGGCTAACGTGCTGCATTAACGTTAAGACTATTTCCAGATACATTTTCTAAAGTTTTTATGTTAAACCTAAGTTAAAATAGTTTATTGTTCATTCCAACCTCAAAAAAACTGATCTAGGCTGTGCCAGATACATTTTTAAACTTCTACGTCAAACCTAAGCCAAAATACTTTATCGTTCATTCGCAACCTCAAAAAAATACTTGATATGTATTAACTTTTACGTCAAACCTAAGTCAAACGTACTTCTCATTCAACTCTAAAAAAACAGCGGCCTACTGTACCTTGGCACACGATTTTATTTTTTTTACGCTTAACCTAAGTCAAACGTATTCTCGTTCATTCGAAGCGCGACCGGTGCCAGATACATTTTCTCAGTTCTACGTTAAATAAGTTAAAAACGTAATTTTCGAACCTCAAAAAAGCAAGTGCCTACTAGGTGCCATATATTTTTTAGTTTTAGGCCTATTGCTGCTGTAAACCTACATATTTAAATTAATTAAGAAAACCAAAACAATATAATGCATACTAAGGCATTGTGATAAGTATAACCACTGCTGTTCGACTTTACATGTTTAACTATATGACGCTCGATCGTACATGAATTTTTAGCGTCACGAAAAAACTATTCCTATTTCTTATGAAAATAATACATTAAAAATATTAGTTTGCCTAGGCTTCACGCGCCCATCGTATCTAAACACTGCCTAGGAGTGGCAAGACTCGCGTCCCGCCGTTTGAGCTCCTGTGCAAAGGTACGATTGTTTAGTTATTCTACAGAGTTTTTAGGGAGAGATTTCTTAACAAAAATGTGCCACAGCAATGTGCATAATCTATGATTTTATACCGGTCTAGGGCCGCAGCTAGTGCAACTAAGCTAGATAAACTGGGATTATAGGCATTTTATGTTTAGGGTGTTCTAATTTGGTTATATATGAATATCAAAATTGATTTGACAATTCTCTCTTTGCTACAGGGAGCTAGAACTAGAGCAGGACGCCAGAGTCCTTTTTACCCACTCACAGCGTCGTAATTTACAGTCTGTAGCGATCTAAAAGTAGCAGTGTTTTAGATACGATGGGCACGTGAACAAACTTCTAGGCCAAACTGGTGTTTCCTTAAATGTCTACCTTCATAAGAAATAGGAATAGTTTTTTCATAACACTAAAAATTCATATTCTGATCAGACATAAGATATGGTAAACATGTAAATCTATCGAACAGCAGTGGTTATACTTATCAATGCCTTAGTATGCATTATTGTGTTTTGGTTTTCTTATTCATAAGATTAAATCTGTGACTAAATTTTACAGCAGCGATGGCGTAAAAGTTTAAAAATATATATGGCACAGCCTGGTCGGCCGCTGTTTTTTTGAGGTTCGAATGAACGATAAAGTACGTTTGACTTAGGTTTGACGTAGAAGTTTAAAAATGTATCTGGCACAGCCTGGTCGGCCGCTGTTTTTTTGAGGTTCGAATGAACGATAAAGTACGTTTGACTTAGGTTTGACGTAGAAGTTTAAAAATGTATCTGGCACAGCCTGGTCGGCCGCTGTTTTTTTGAGGTTCGACTGAACGATTAAGTACTTTCGACTTAGGTTTGACGTAGAAGTATACCAATGTATCTGGCACAGCCTGGTCGGCCGCTGTTTTTTTGAGGTTCGAATGAACGATAAAGTACGTTTGACTTAGGTTTGACGTAGAAGTTTAAAAATGTATCTGGCACAGCCTGGTCGGCCGCTGTTTTTTTGAGGTTCGAATGAACGATAAAGTACGTTTGACTTAGGTTTGACGTAGAAGTTTAAAAATGTATCTGGAAATAGTCTTAATGCACACGTAGCCCGCAGGATTTTTGGGCGAGCGAATGATACGACAAAGTACATGGCTTAGATAGTTTATGTGTAAACAACGTTATACGATTAATAAGTTTAAATTGAACATAGCCAATACATATAGACTTGCGGGTTATGAACATGTCATCTTCATTGACATGATGTACAAATTGTCTTATAAAAGAATCAAACAAATATGTCATAGTAGTTTCAAATGCAATATATATTAATTTTAAGCATACAGATTTAAACAATTGAAATATTTCGTTTCATTTATCTGTTTTCAGAGAATCAATGACAGAAGATCAATACATTTTTGGTTTTGCTTCGTGTCTGTCAGTCAAAACTCAGGCCGCAATTCGAATCGCGAAGTATTCGTCCAGCGAAAAACGAAGCTTTAAATCCTACTTCAAATCCGTAAAAACCAGCCGAAAAGTGGTGAAAAAGAGTTCTTCACGACTGACCAGAAGCCAAGGTGCTGCCAACGAAGCTGAACCATCGTTAGTTCGAATGAAATTTATAGTTTTCTAATATATTAAATACGGGAAGTGGATGCTGTCTTCTTTGGATCACTTTAATTTGATCAGGCATGTAGCATAACATCTCAGGCAGCACATTTTGCCTTTAGTGGCTCAGTGACACAGAGTTCCTCGCGACTGACCAGAAGCCGAGGTGCTGCCAACGAAGTTGAACCATCGTTAGTTCCAATGAAATTTATAGTTTTGTAATATATTAAATACGGGAAGTGGATGCTGTCTTCTTTGGATCACTTTAGTTTGGTCAGGCATGTAGCATAGCATCTCAGGCAGCACATTTTGCCCATAGTGGCTCAGTGAAACAGAGTTCCTCGCGACTGACCAGAAGCCGAGGTGCTGCCAACGAAGCTGAACCATCGTTAGTTCGAATGAAATTTATAGTTTTCTAATATATTAAATACGGGAAGTGGATGCTGTCTCCTTTGGATCACTTTAGATTGGTCAGGAATGTAGCATAACATATCAGGCAGCACATTTTGCCCATAGTGGCTCAGTGAAACAGAGTTCCTCGCGAATGACCAGAAGCCGAGGTGCTGCCAACGAAGCTGAACCATCGTTAGTTCGAATGAAATTTATAGTTTTCTAATATATATGACACACAGGAATTGGACGTTATACTGTTTGGATCACTTTAGTTTGACCAGGCATGTAGGAGAGCATCTCAGGCAGCACATTTTGCCCATAATGGTGCTGTGAAACAGAGTTATTCGCGACTAACCAGAAGCCTAGGTTATACCAACGAGCCTGAACTATTGTTAGTGCGAACGAAATGTATAGTTTTCTAATGTATATGACACATAGGAATTGAACGTTATCTTCTTGGGATCACTTTAGTTTCTGCATGCATGTAACATAGTATCTCAGGCAGAACATTTTGCCCATAATGGTGCTGTGAAACAGAGTTATTCGCGACTGACCAAAACGCAAGGTGCTGTCAGCGAACCTGAAACATCTTCAGTGCGAATGAAAAGTATAATTTTCTAATGTATATGACGCACAGGAATTGAACGTTATCCTCTTTGGATCACTTTAGTTTGACCATGCATGTAACATAGTATCTCAGGCAGCACATTTTGCCCAAAATCGTGCTGTAAAACAGAGTTCCTGGCGAATGACCAGAAGTTGGGCTGCCAACGAACTTGAAGGATTTGTTAATGCGAATGAAATGTATAGTTTTATAAGATATATTACACACGGGCAGTGAACGAAGTTCTGTTTGGATCACTTTAGTTTGACCAAGCATGTAACATAGTATCTCACACAGCAGTTTTTGCTAATAATCATGCCGTAAAACAGAGTTCCCCGCGAATGACCGTTTTGACTTTAGGAACTAAGGGTGACTAACTTTTTGTATAATTAATATTTGAATTTCCTAGTTTAAACCCGACACTAAATATCGAATTTATTCTAAGTCAGTTAAGCTGTGAAGGTTCTGAATTTCAGCTTTTGCCGACTAATACTTCTTGCATTTGATCGATGGCACAAGCTATATTACTAAGTAATTCCGGTTTACGGCTCCAAATTTGACAGCTAAAATATTAAGCTGATAAGATATTAGCATATTAATATTAAGGCGGTTACGATATTTATTAAATTCTTCTTCAAAAAAATTATTTTTAGATCTGTTGACAAAGCCTCGTGTGGAGCGATTGCCGGAGAAGTATTCAGCAGCGTGACTTTGACCAAGGAGATTTACGAATCACGAAAAGTCGTTATCGCCTCGGCAATGGGATTCATTGTCAAAACGGTTACAAGTGTAACAAAAATGAAAGTCACGATTCAACAATCATACAAAGGCGATCTGAAATCTCTGGAAGATTGTACTCAGAAGCTGTCAGAGTAAGAGCGTAATATAGTTATAGCAATGAAACATTTTAAATTGAGAGTAAATCTCGAATAACTTTTGCTATTCAAGTCAAACAGAAAAATGTAAGCATTGTTAAGTTTAGGAATAATTGCTTCAGCGAGACTTAGGGGCTTATTATTAGTAGAAATGTCCCAAACGGTGTAGATAACCTCAAGCAGTTTAATTTTAGGTCATAACGAATCGCTTAATCGTTTATATTCAAAGTTATAATACACAAAAAAGTGTCGGTAGTATCTTTAAAATATGGTGTTTTGGCGTAATGGTAAACTATGATGTTTTAGTTTTCTTTAGTTATCGCTCTGTTTCCTGCTTTATTACAAGCCAGTCGGCATCCCAACGTTGGTACTGCTTCGCATGATCGGGCCCATGGGTAGGATTTCCAGTCTCTGTGACATTGTCTCGGCTGTGAAAAATCGCCCGAACTGCACTTAAAAATGCAAATCCTTAAACGCGAAGGAGAGTCTATACAGGCCCAGCTATGCAACATAAGAATCAATACAGATTGTTAAAATCGGTAAAGAGTTTGCCGGGTATTGGTTTTATTTGTTGGATATAGCCTAAAAAACCGGATGGCTAAAAGCCCATGTTCGACCAGCCAAAATCCCTACCTTCTTTTGAAACTGAACAGGAATATACATACAACAGCGTACAAAGAAACAATAGACTTTGGAAAAAAACAATGCGAAATATC
The DNA here is from genome assembly GCA_030248225.1 of Trileptium ribeirensis. Lineage (NCBI taxonomy): Eukaryota > Metazoa > Nematoda > Enoplea > Enoplida > Thoracostomopsidae > Trileptium > Trileptium ribeirensis. Next base: position 9,075 of record JASANE010016324.1, on the reverse strand, counting down.
CTTCCTAAATTATACCAACAATAGATTGAAACTATCAAAATCGTAAAGTTATAATTTGCACGTTTATTAGACATATTAGAACCTTTCCTTTGGATCCAGTTAAGCATTAAAGTGATCGCAAGGAATTTGAGCTCATATGATTTTTCATTAAACAACCAGAAATAAAAAAAAACAGCACGGTATCGATATTAGTCCGACATAGTCCCGAAAACGCAGACCATACTATGGGTCTGCGGATAATTTTGATTAAATTTATTGTCAAACTAATACATATTGCTAAAATACTGCATAATTTGAGGTCATACTACTTTTCATCAATAGTCACAAATAAAAAGCTCTGTATCGATATATACTCCATCATACTCCTGAAAACGCAGACCATACTATGGGTCTGCGGATAATTTTGATTAAATTTATTGTCAAACTAATATATATTGCTAAAATACTGCATAATTTGAGGTCATACTACTTTTCATCAATAGTCACAAATAAAAAGCTCTGTATCGATATATACTCCATCATACTCCTGAAAACGCAGACCATACTATGGGTCTGCGGATAATTTTGATTAAATTTATTGTCAAACTAATATATATTGCTGAAATACTGCATAATTTGAGGTCATACTAGTTTTCATCAATAGTCACAAATAAAAAGCTCTGTATCGATATATACTCCATCATACTCCTGAAAACGCAGACCATACTATGGGTCTGCGGATAATTTTGATTAAATTTATTGTCAAACTAATATATATTGCTGAAATACTGCATAATTTGAGGTCATACTAGTTTTCATCAATAGTCACAGATAAAAAAGCGCTGTATCGATATCTAGTCCATCATACTCCTAAAAACGCAGACCATACTATGGGTTTGCAGATAATTTGATTAAATTTATTGTCAAACTAAAACATATTACTGAATTAATGCAAAAAAGTGCTGATTTGTTTATTACGCTTTGTTTCAGGCAATCGGCATCGGATAACAAGGACGAGTAAGTTCAATTGCATCCATTACCTAAGTCAAACTGGCGGTCGCAACATTATGTTGCTAAGAAAGAGTTAATGTAGTGCATGCGATTTATGTCTGCAGCATTTATTGGCAGTTTTGAGATATTTGTCCTAAAATTAAAGCTTACGCTACGGCTGACTTTATGTGGCTTAGTGTGTCAGCGACAGTTTCCTGCTTAGAGTAAATGTGCAACACAATAATTACTTTGACAGCAAATCAAACCCAGTTCTATCGAATTTATATCGTAATGTTTAATAGCATTGTATGGAACAAAGCATTCTTAACACCATTCTCAAAATCTCTTGACAGATAGACAAAGCATTTCTAAAACAATGCTGAAAAATTATTGAGACACAAAGCAATGCTCGGAATGTTACCCACCCACACTAAGGGGCCCGCCCATCCCCTTGGTACTTTGGACGTTAGTCCATGTATGGTCATAAATTTGGAAATACATGGACATATAAGTCCAATTAATATAACCTTGAGTGTATTTATGAGTGTATTTAGTGTATTTGTCGTACAGCGATAAATTCAAACTATCTCAAAAATGCCTTTTCTCTCACATCATTTTATTTCTAAGCCAAATATGGGACGAATCTGGGCTAGGACACCGATTTTGGCTCAAATATTTGCAATGCAATAAAAGTTCTACAGAGCTCACCTACAGAGAGACAACATGACGGGAATAGAAACGATTCTGACCAGATAATAATTTCCGGGCTAGAATTAGCTAGCTAGTTCGGTGCCATTAGCCAAAGACCTGAGGTAAAAGTAAATAAAGGCCTAGGTAAGTTGGTACCAAAGCGTCGTGGCTGCTGTTCCTGCCGGCTATAACTACGGACTGACTATGTTTAGTTCCGTTTTTTCGAACTGAATTTACAATAGATGCATAGTGACAGCTTAGATATTATCGTAATACCATCTAAATAAATGTAAATAAATTGTTCAAAATACATGCCTTGCACCAAAATTGTTGTAAATATAATTATAATTTAAGATTTGGTTAGTTATGGTCTTACAAATGTGTAGTTTAAGTGTTCGCAATGCGTGTATAACTTTCATGGCGTATGAATGCATGATTTTGACTTCACAAACTCAAAAAAAATTGCTGTCAACTAAGGTGGCGAAAACATTTTTCAATCAGACTATTGTTGCAGTTTTTACCTCAATTTTGGCAATGATCAAATGATTTTCATTACTTTTCAACGATTGATATTTTAATTGTTTTAAACTCGTATTGCCAACTTGTTGCAATTGAAAAAGTAATTATTGTTAGTAGTTTAGTTTCACCAGGTGAACCCAATAAACGTTGTTAAATCCAAACAGTTCTAAAGGAGCCAGCAGCGAATATAGCTCCGCGGATGGGATAACGGACCTGTAAGGTAGATCACTTTTTAGCCATACCTTGCAATTTTCATGCCATTAGAGGCTCAAACTGGATAAATTTTGCTGTCTGCCCTAACCCTCAATCAATGTGCTCATTGGAAATATATATGTTTATTGATAAAGATCGGAAATATGGACGAGTAAACTTTGCGCCAATCGACTATTCTGTTTTGTAATAGCCGATAGCTAATCGCAAACCGTTTTTCAAAACAAATGCGAAAATTTCATCGGTTTTTCGATAACAAAAAGATGGCAAATTCAGAAACAAGTACCAAAAATTAAATCTTGTGTTTAAACAGAATTTTGACGATTGTAAATTTGCAGTGAAAACTGTTATCTAAGGCCTATCAGCTTTCGGTTTGTATTTGTCGCTGTTCATGAACAAATTTAACGTACTAGTGACGTCACAAATTAATGGGTCCCTTGGTTTAGCTTGCAGTCTTCGAGAACAAAGCCAGCGAATCCAAATCCGGTAGATTTTCGTTCGCAAAAAATTCGATAATTTTCGTTGCATTTTCGCGAACACAAATTTGACGGATTACTATCGCAGAGCTGTGTGTTCGCGAACACTTTGGTGGCGGATTACGGTTTACGAAAAAATGTTCGATAAGAGATTTGTATCCGAAATTGCAAAACGAGATTGTTGATGGAGTGGGTTAAAGTTACTGTCGCATGAAATACAATCCTTTACGCCTTTCGCACCTTTAAAATGTTAGCTTAAGCGCACACTTGAGCGGAGCATTTAGTTCAATTTTAGATTCGCACTCACGAAATTACACTTTGATTTGTTAAACATTTCTCCAGGCTTCATTCCATTTTACATCAATTCTTGGCATAACTCTATTTTAATTCATGAGAAGGTAACCATAGCAATTTCCAAGTATTTCATTCATCGTTAGTTTATGAAATTTTAACTAAATGTAAAACTGACATAAGCGTATGAATGCCTCATCGCGTGTATTTGGTTTGAATATTTATAACTCACTCAGACAGTATCTAAATACGTAAATTTGAGAAACAAACATAGTCATTGTTTCTATTTTTTTATATAATTTTAGATCGAAGAAATGCAAGTAAGTGAACTGTTGAAACTATTAGCCTTAATATATTGCTATAAAAAGACTATTTTTATATTCTTACTTTAAAAATGTCAGCCAGCGGTAAATGATATGAATAATTGCCTTCATAATTTAATGTAATTTTCTTACAAATAGCTATTGTTAGCATTGTGAAACCAAAGACATAATTAACAAATTACGTGGCGTTTACGTTATAAAAGACCCAGCATCAGTATGTTTTATTTGCTAATGGTATACAGACCACATAATCCAATGGCGTTCAGGGCACACTGTAGTTAGTCTTAGTGGAAATAGTACTTGGCCTGATTATGGCAACTATCAGTTGTTAAATGGGACTTGGAGATGCGCCACATTGGATGTACTTCTTGTTTGCGGATGTTAGTATGCTGGTGATGTATATATAATTTTTATTCTAAAAACATTGCCTGAAAGTGATACAATTTGTGCGACAGTTTTTCTAAAAGCGACACAGTTTCTGTAGCTGTTTTTCTAAAAGTGCCACAGTTTCTGCAGTACGCATTTTTTTTCAAAAATTTCACGCTACACTGTGCAATGATTGCACATATCTCTCTGTGAAGTCTTCGTCTCTGCCAATGTAGAGATTCTTTATAATATCTGCCATGAATCAAGATTTACGATCTTGCATCTTGCCGACGGTCCTGATATATTTGCTTACTCCTGCATCAAGCTATCAGCTTCCGTTTTTAAAAACATTCACTGAAGTTCCAGCAATTTTCTAGGCGAAGACAAAGTTTTTGTGTGTTGAAGTTAACGCAATGTCATCACAAACGTTGCGTGACAGGAATATACACTGGAAATAGAATTTTAAATGTAATGTCGGAACTATTATAAGATATGTGCAGCGAGATGGTAAAAATATTTAGATATTAATAAAATTTCACACAAAACTATAAAATGTACATTATTTTAAACCTTAGTTGTTAGAAAATATCTTGAATTTTGACAACAATTCTTTTGTTTAATTATATCACTAAACTAACGAATTTCTGTTTTATTATTATTGGAAATCGAATTTATGAACGGTAAAATATGAGACATCAAAATTGTCTGTCGTGAAAAAATATATATTATTTTGTCATTACTAATTTACTCACAAAATCAAACACACACAAAATCCCGTTTGTGATTCGTAAAATCACTAATGCTGCTGTTGTTTAAAAGCAACAGTTTGTATGATTCGTCTTAAGTTAATTCATTGACGTATGCACACTTTGGCACATAATGTTAAGATAGGATATTAAGACCATTGACAATCATGTTCTTCGAAGCGTAGAATTTGCCCATCGAAACAACTGTGAGAAAGCCAGATAATGGCTTCTACAGAGATAGTAATCAGACGGCGCTGGCATTGGCGAGCAGCCTAGCATCGCTCTCGAGTATGAGTGCCTTTGCATTTGCACAGTTTATACGTAATAACCGCCGAGACTGTAATATTGACGAAAATTTAATTTGTCATGTTTAAATCCGAGCACGTTTTCTCTGTAATACCCTACAGCAATTTAAACCGAGTATAATAATTCTCATAGATCGCCCTTGACTTCGTTTTAATTTATCACTGAACACTATATCTGATATCAGCAGAAGAAGGACTGATCCTTAGCCTAAGGTGGCAGTATGTATGCCTAGTACAGCTTGAAAACAACAATAGTCTTCGCAAATGCTTGAAACAGTAGTCACAGAAAACACGGCACAAATATTACCCACATAATCGCTGAACCGTGGTACACCGAAGAATTTACGATTCGCTAAGGGTGGAATTGTGGACCCTGGAATTGTTATATTGCTAGAGAAAATCGGGATATTGATTCCGATCAGCTTAGCAAAGGATTAACGATAGGAGGGTTCAATACGGTCACCATCCAGTTTGTAGCTAAATGAGGGTTGTGGCGTCAAGGGTTCAAACGGATTTCTATTTTTTCTGAATTTTATCATGTGACGGTCGATCTATTGAAGATATTTTATTACATGGCACTAATGTTTCTAATTATTTGTTGCGTTTGTTTTTTTCAGCTTTTTCAAATATTACTAAAGCTCGGTTTTCACGGTAGTTGGAATTTCGTCGACTGAGGCGATTAGCATATAATTAATACAGAAGCAAATGTCGATAATATTAATTGGCTCTTTAGAGCAGGATACTATAACAGTTGTATATTTTTATTATTTTCAGAGCGGCATCGGAAAACGTTACATTCGGATATGCCAAATGTGTCCCGGACAAGGTCAAAGCGGCTGCTTGGTTGCAAAACGGTTTGCTGCCGAAAGACGAAAAGAAGAAACTGAATTCGCAGAAGAAATCGCTGAAAGGTGACAAAAAGAAATTGGCGAAAGCAGAAAAAGGAAAATGTTAAAAGAAGAAATTATGAGAAAATAAGTATAGAAAAAAATTATATAAATTTGCTTATTTTATTTAAAATTAACTGAAATGATTTATTTGAGTATTTCTGTTTTTCTGCGTTTACTGAGATATTAAATTGGATATTGTAGTGATTACTAAATAATTTGTTAAGCCTTCAAATTGTATGTTATCTCGGTCTTATAGTTTTATATTGTTTTAAATATTAATTTTGACTGTATCACTGGAATTTTAAGACACCAAACTATAATAAGGAAACTTGCGGAACCTATTCTAAAACCATTGAAAACTTTCCTGTTATACGCACATGTTGATTGAGCGCAGTGATTGCACACATCTCTCTGTGAATGCTGCATTATTTTACTTTCTTTTTTATTCAATAATATCGATTCGTTTAATAAAACTTGTGAATTGAGCTTAAAATTATTTCCTTTAGTTTCGGATTTATACACTTTAGTATTTTCGCTTCAATGGTGTCTTGGAATCTAAGCTAAATCTCTAACTTTGGTACAGTCGTTCGTTTCATTATAGTATTTTGAATGGCTAAAAGTATTATTAAAATAATTGCGTTTGTTTATATATTTTGATCGAACGAATCATATTGGCTAGTTTTTTTTAAACATTAGAAAATCACATGGTCTTAGTAATATAACTTGTAGACGTAAAAACCCAGAGTAAAAAGATAATAATGGGGAGCAAAAGATAAACCAGAATGAAGAGCCGGAGATTGGTTCTGGCTTATATATCTTTAAGTTTCGTCTGAATTATACCTAATTTTTTGAAATATAAAATTTTATTGTGTTGAAATATTCGCGCAAGATAAAATTTTTCATTAATCTTTTTAGACTTTTTATAAAACTTCGTTTATGCTTCACCCGTTTCAGTTTCAAGCATTTCACAAATGGTAATTCAAAATATGGATCACCAGTCCTTTTTTGCCTTTATCATTGATTTACATGTATAGATTCATTTTGAAAAATCGTTGTTCCTTAGGTTTGAATGTATCCTTAAAATTCGAACCGATTCGAAAATTTGAAAAGAAAATACATTAGTTAATAGAACATGTGAAACTACTATCCGTATCACAAGAACAAGTCTATAGCAAATATTTTTGCACCATAATACAGCTCCAGTAAATCAAACGAAGTCCTAGCTAGGGAGCTGAAACTGTTACTGCGCGAAACGTCGATGTTGAGTATGCGGCAGGCTGCTAGGCGTGGCAGCACTGATAGTCTGATCATATCGGAGATATATGACGGTGCGAAGGTAGATAATGCGTCGCAGAGGATGATGAGCATTTTGCACTGTATCCGCTTTTCAATAGGCAGCCAGTGGAGTCGTCGGAGAATCGGAGTAATGTGATCGCGTCTGTTTGTTTGTGACACTATCCGGGCGGCATTGTGGAGCAGACGTCGCAGTGGAACGATATGAGGCAAAGACATACTGCTGCAATACAGGGCATTTCAGTAGTCTAGTCGAGACATGACAAATGCTCGGACGACGCATTTTGCTGTCTGTTCATCCAACTGACGCCGCATTCGGCTAATTTCGCAAAGTTGTCATGTGCAGCCCCGCGAGAGAGTAGTTATCTGACGGTCGAAACATAGACGACTGTGCAGACATGGCTTGCATGTGTCTTTGTATCTGAAGTATATTAGTTCTGTTTTTGAATCATTTAATTTAAGCTTATTGATATGAAACCAGTTTCGAAAACGGCAAATAAGCGTTGCAGTGTGCTTATTACTTAGGTTGAGTCTTTGGGGTCGAAGTCTTTGTAAATTTGAATGTCATCTACGTAGCAGTGTACGTAAAAGCCGGCCGCTGCAATTAGCTCGACGACAGGCGCTGTATATATGCTGAACAGAAATGGTCCAAGGACGCTGCCTTGTAGAACTCCACAGAACAGATCCTTCTGGGTAGACCGCGAGTTTCCAATGAGGACCTGGTAACGGCGTCCGGTAAGGTAAGACTCGAACCACTGTAGAGATGACTGTGATACGCTGATGTCGCAGATACGTTGCATAAGTATATTATTGTCGACAGTATCAAAAGCTGACGAGAGATCCAGAGATACCAAAATAACGGTGCACCCCTTGTCCATGTTATTTGTCGCTGCAGATTTTCAGAAGACCCGTTTAAGTGGAGTGACCTTTTCTGTAGGCAGACTGGAATTTTGATAAGAGATCGTTATTGTTAATATGTTGGGAGAGCTGGTCGAAAATAACCCGCTCAATCATGTTTGAGAGAAATGACAGGTTAGAGACAGGTGGAAAATTGTTCATGTCGTAAATAACGGCGCCTGGTTTTTTCAATTTAGGTTCCACCATACCGAGTTTTTTGCGGTTTGGCATCTCGTTTTTGTTAATAGAATCATTTGTTATTATAATTAATAGTTTTTTGGGTTATGTCAATTATTCTTCCTATAATAGAAGGTTGATCTTGATATGAGTACCACATAATAAATAAATTTAAGTCCAACTACAATTCCTGGCTTACACTTGGGATTACGGTTTGGGTTATATTTAAGCGATAGGGTAGCCTTAACATTAGAGAGACAAAACCTTTATACAATCAATCATAGGGAAAACAAGAAATAATCCTTTTTGTTTTGCAACACGCAACCTTTAAATAATATAATACTTTACGTATTCCAAAGCTTTAATATAGAAACAGAAATGACAAATAGTCAGGTTATCAGGTTCTTGTTCGGCTCTTCGTGAGCCATATCCGGCTCACTCAGTTTGGCCTTCCGATGAAAATTCAGGTTCGGCTCGGCTCTTAACAATAAATATTTTAGTTTCAAGAGAGAACGTAATATACATGTAATAACGGGACGCAGCTGCATGGCGCAACTTCCTAACACCATGCCCATGCGACCACGGCTATCATAACCTCAAGGGCGGACCATAAGTTTTACAATTTAGCCACTTTTCTTGGTCAGACCCAAGAAGCTATGGAGTTTAGCAGGCCGCAGGCGCGCTTCACGAGGTGTGTTCGAACCCGGCCCGATTGGTTGCGCACGTGTCTAGTATCTTGGTATGATTGCTGAGGTCCCCCAGGGAGGTTGACACCGAAACCTGCTCACAGGTCATAATGTCAAACCGATATTCCCTATACTAATCTAAACGGAAGTTGTTTCACCTGTCCTAAATTAAAGTGGAAACGTTTTTGTTAGTTGAAACGAAATTGTTAGTTTGAGTTTTCAAGGTAAATTTTGGGC
>JASANE010016323.1:0-56779 GCA_030248225.1 Trileptium ribeirensis | reverse complement strand
CATAAAAGTGGCATTAATATTCCTGCGAAACCTCGAGACGGTTGGTCGTAATATTATGATAAAACAATTCAACATCTGTAATATAAGTAAATATATGAAATTAACTTTGGGCATTCTGGTTATAAGTTTATCGTCGAGTCATTCGACCACGCGGGCAACAGGTAGCGAGAGTTCAAATATCTATATATTGTGACTTTGTATGTGTTAATATCTATGCCAATGTATATATGGTGTGTTTATAATTATATATGTCTATGTTTAAAGTTATTTTTTGGGGGGTTTTGCTCAAGGTAACCTTTATTACAAACATTCGCGCGTCCGATGCCATAACTGAATTTATCAATACTGTCACAAAGCAGGTCTGTCGCCTTTTTTTGAAGAACGATTTTTGGACAACGGACGAGACTAAAAATTAGACCCATTGTTGTTATGTTATTGGATGTTTATTCGGATCAGCTAAAATTAAATTGGTCGGACTGTATTTGCCAATATGTTTCCTGGGATGACCTATTGTTTAAAGCATGAACAAAGTTGATAACTATATCACAGCTTGACGACTGTGACAAGAAGCTTCACATACATAAAATAAATGCATGCAGCAAAACTTGACAAAACAACTCAAATTTACATTCCGCCCGTTTCATTAACATCTTTGCAATCAGCACACATAACTTTTTTATTCCTCTTTAACAATCTATATGATAGTTTAAACAAAGTTGAAATATATTATTCTAAAATAGGTGATGTGCATGATTCAAAACAAATTCGTAAGTTTAACGCACTGTAAGGTTTTCTAAATTAGCTAACCGAAACGGAACACCACTCCACAAATTATTGAACAGCCCACGGAAGCCATCCGTCATCTCCGTTCGTCCCGCTATCATACGATACAGCGCACATATGATTTCATCTGCAGCTAAAATACCAACGCGGTTTGTTTGAACAAAATCGATAAGGCCAGCTCGGGATCCATCTTGCAGATATATTTGCGGTGCCCTTGTATTTGCCTATGGAAATAGTAACACAAATACTAATAGAAGTTATAAGGCATAAATATATCATTAATGTTTAAATATAGTTGAAAGTTTATAAGTTCTGCATCAAAAGAAGCTCGATTCAAGATCAATTAGTTTAAATTACAACTGATATTCTGTAAACGCCCGCAAATGTTCCGTTTAAAATTTTTACATACAATGAAAGAGGAATAACTTGCTTGCTTTTTAATAAATAAAGTTGAGAAATAATCATGTATTATTGTTGAACCATTTAGGGAATGATTTAAAGATGCAGCATGATAAATGGTAGCACTAGGAGTAACTCGTACAATCGTAATGCTTAAACTGCGGCTATTCTCATTATGTGGACTATGCTGGTTGCACAGTAGTATGTCATGATTGTTTTGACTTGAATGTATAGTTATTGAAGCAAAATAGAACATCAATATCAAACACAAATATTTATTAAGTATACAGGTTTCCTAGGGAAATCAACAATGGTTTTAGGGTTTTATTTTGCACTTAAGATAAATTTTTTGGTCTTAAAAATAAAGTAATATTGATGATTTCATGGTTTCATAGCAGAAACTAGCACACATCAGATTAATATAATAGTTATTTACGCAGTGAGTTGAAAGTAATTGAGTTTATGAAGGCTAGGATGAATTCCCATTTTAATATGAGCACCTTTGAGAAATTAACAATACGCCAGGAGTTGATTAATAACAGAAAGATAAATATCTACCACTAATATAGGTCGAAATCTTACATGTTTTCCTTTCTATATATTCTTTAAATGGCCCAGACCCAAAAGAACAATTTTTTCATGCTTATAAATCATAAATGTAATGCAGGTTTCACACAATAATAAGTTCAAAAAGTGGGCAGTTTTGTCTTTAACAGACGTTTGCAAGAAACTAAAATATGTAATGGATGGTCATATGATATTTTAGCTGCTTCATAACGGATGCTAAAGATTCTTGTCTTTAATGACTGCTTGGTTGATATTTAAATCTATTTTTAGCGGGATCGCTGTCACCGAACTTAGTCATATAGATAGCCAATCAATCGAGAAATATTTAAATAAACAGTTGGCACCAGGGACTAAAATTTCTTGCAGCTAGCTGCTACGATTTTAAATATCAACCAAGCAGTCATTAAAGACAAGAATCTTTAGCATCCGTTATGAAGAAGCTAAAATATCATATGACCATCCGTACATATTTAGTTACTTGCGAAACGTATATTGACAAAACTGCCCACTTTTTGAACTTATTATTGTGTGAAAGCTGCATTACATTTATGATTTATAAGCATAAAAAATTGTTCTTTTGGGTCTGGGCCATTTAAAGAATATATAGAAAGGAAATAATGCTAAGATTTCGACCTATATTAGTGGTAGATATTTATCTTTCTGTTAATATTATCAACTCCTGGCGTATTGTAAATTTCAAAGGTGCTCATCTAAAATCAAAATTCATCCTAGCCTTCATAAACTCAATTACTTTCAACTCACTGCGTAAATAACTATTATATTAATCTGATTGCTAGTTTCTGCTATGAAACCATGAAATCATCAATATTACTTATTTAAGAGCCGAAAAGAATTTCTGTTAAGTGCAGACTCAAAACCCTAAAACCATTGTTGATTTCCCTTAGGAAACCTGTATCTAATAAATATTGTGTTTGATTTTGATGTTCTATTTTGCTTCAATAACTATACATTCAAGTCAAACAATCATGACATACTGTGCAACCAGCATAGTCCACATCATCAAGAATAGCCGCAGTTTAAGCGTTGCGATTATACAGTTACTCCTAGTGCTACCATTTCGTGTTGCATCTTTAAATCATTCCCTAAATGGTTGAACAATAATACATGATTATTTCTCAACTTTATTTATTAAAAAGCAAGCAAGTTATTCCTCTTCCATTGTATGTAAAAATTTTAAACGGAACATTTGCGGGCATTGCAAAATATACTGTCACCATTTGAACTAAATTGATCTAAAATAGGCTTCTTTTTGATGCAGAACTTATAAACTTTCAACTATTGATTTGAACATTTAATGATATATTTATGCCTTATAACTTCTATTAGTATTTGTGTTACTATTTCCATAGGCAAATACAAGGGCACCGCAAATATATCTGCAAGATGGATCCCGAGCTGGCCTTATCGATTTTGTTCAAACAAACCGCGTTGGTATTTTAGCTGCAGATGAAATCATATGTGCGTGTATCGTATGATAGCGGGACGAACGGAGATGACGGATGGCTTCCGTGGGCTATTCAGATAATTATGAGTGGTGTTCCGTTTCGGTTAGCTAATTTAGAAAACCTTACAGTGCGTTAAACTTACTAATTTGTTTTGAATCATGCACATCACCTATTTTAGAATAATATATTTCAACTTTGTTTAAACTATCATATAGATTGTTAAAGAGGAATGAAAAGTTATGTGTGCTGGTTGCGAAGATGTTAATGAAACGGCAGATGTAAATTTGAGTTGTTTTGTCAAGTTTTGCTGCATGCATTTATTTTATGTATGTGAAGCTTCTTGTCACAGTCGTCAAGCTGTGATATGGCTTATCAACTTTGTTCATGCTTTAAACAAATAGGTCATCCCCAGGAAACATATTGGCAAATACAGTCCGACCAATTTAATTTTAGCTGATCCGAATAAACATCCAATAACATAACAACAATGGGTTTAATTTTTAGTAAAATCCATTTGTTCCAAAAATGAGTTCTTCAAAAAAAGGCGACAGACCTGCTTTGTGACAGGTATTTGAATAAATTCCAGTTATGGCATCAAAACAGAATGTTTGTAATAAAGGTTACCTTGAACATAAAAATAAAATGTTCATAGAGTATGCACATAGACATATATAATTATAAACACACCATATATACATTGGCATAGGTTGGGGGGGTGCAAAGTCACAATATATAGATATTTGAACTCCTCGCTACCTGTTGCCCCGCGTGGTCGAATGACTCGACGATAATTTTATAACCAGAATGCCGAGAAGTTAATTTCATATATTTACTTATATTACAGATGTTGAATTGTTTTATCATAATATTACGACCAACCGTCTCGAGACTTCACAGGGGGATTGATGCCACTTTTATGCGCCATAGGAGGTTTGCTCTTCATCGCTTGTACATATTCTCACTAATTGATCTTATATGGGGCAGATACAACAATAAACCTGTGTATCACTCCATGGATGTTTCGTGTAGATCGTTTCCGAGAAGCTGGCATGGAATGGAGTGTGGCTGCGTTGTGCCGAAAATCGAAAAGCGTACAGCTCGGAATGTTTAATCATTTTTTGGTTGAGGAAGAACTTTTCTGCAAGATAATTAAGTGCAACCAATAATACTAGAAGAATTTTAAAGTAAACCCCCAGCAAAAAAATTAAAAACGGAAGTTAATTGGTGCCATTTCGCGATCAAAGATAAAAAAAATCCATGAGAATTAAATGTAACTAGGTCACTGCCAGTGGCTAATGTTGTCTATTTCTGAAAAAAGGTCTTAAATTATTTGCGGGAGTATTTTCTCCCATACTGTCAAGTGTGCTTCATTTGCCTACAATTTATTATCTACGACTTGAGTATACTCTTTCTCGAAATGTATAGCTAAAAGAAGCTTCGATTGAATTATGTATGGGTGTAGCATTTAATCACACGTGGGCATGGAAATCAAGTTTCCATTTTTTATATTGGCGCAGTAATAAAGGAAACGTTAATTAGGCAAATCTATCGACGTTTATAATAATTTTACATTTTTATCATTGGCGTCAGGTTGAGCAACACCAACCTTTAGATCAAATTTTGTTGCGTTGTTACACAGTCATAATAATAGAATGTTTGTAGCATATATATAAAGAAAGTATTGTTGTTAACTTTAGGATTGTCTGCAAAAAGTAAAGATAAACGGGTTATCCAATGTCGCTGGGTGTTGGTTCGCTGTGACACGTTTCTGAGAAAATCGATGGCGCAAAAAGTGGCATAATATTCCTGCGAACCTAAGACGGTTGGTCGTAATATTATGATAAAACAATTCAACATCTGTAAAAAGTAAATATGAAATTAACTTGGGCATTCTGGTTATAAGTTTTATTTTCACCTCGAGTCATTCGGACCACACAGGGCAACAGGTCACGAAGTTCAAATATCTATATATTGTGACTTTGTATGTGTTAATATCTATGCCAATGTAAATGAAACTAAATAAATGAGCGACTAACATTTTATTTCCTTATAGAACATTCCACAAAAAAACCAAACTGAATTATCACAATCTCGTATTTAGTTCTTGGTTCAGTTACGTATGCTCTAGCTAGGAGGTGGAGGCGGTGGCGCTCTTCCTTTTTGTACATGGGAATAAACCGGACCGGACATTGTTTTCGGTACCACATTGGTGTCAGAACGAAAATTGTAGTTTATCGCACCGACCCCGTTTCTACATGGAGACTGCATTTGGTATCCTGGAGCTACTTGGTTTCCAGAATATGATTGCTGCGATGTACCGGGAATATTGTTTTGACTTGAGCAGGATGTATTGGGATAATTTTGTATGACTTGTCCCGATAGAGGAACCAGGTCGTTAATATTTACACGGGGTATATCAACCTTAAGAGGGATATTACCGAGTTTATTCGTCGGTGTTGTACATCGTTTCATAGGAAGCGGTGAATTTATTGCTGTAGTGCTATTATTGCTACTTGCAGCGCTGTTCGATGATGGAATTGGTGATAACACTGTCGGTACTGCAGTTGTTGTAACAGAAGGAACTACGCTAAATTTCGACCGGTCCTCCGGTTGAAAAACACGATTGGTTCCGCATGGCAAATGAGCATAAACTGGAAGAACTAGATTTTTAGACTGACCAAATGGACCACTATAGCTTTGACGCTGCTGCTGCATACTATCGTCTACAACCGACTGTAACATTGAAGGTGGAGGTGGAAATTCATCGGATAACCGATTTGCAGTATAATGTGTTACATCGTCGTCAACCACTGCGTTACTGCGAATGACAATTGCCGAATCGTTGTAGGTCACTCCTGTTAGTGGGGCACATGGATATTCAAACTGATCAACAATCCCTGCAACTGCTGTTGCCGATGTTTGTTGATAATGAAAATAGGATCTCATTTCAAGCTCAGGCGGTGGCGGAGGAAGATCATCATCGTCGTCGTCGTTATTAGCACTGTCTTCGTCAGAATCGGCTTCAGCAGCTGACATTGCTCCTGTTCCGATAGCAGTATTGCCGCCAATCGGTGATTCAGTTCCGTTCGATATTGCTACTGTCGTCGTAGCAGAATTATTAATGTTGAAATTCGATAGAATATGATGTTTTTGATATTGATCCTGTAGCTGTTGAGGTGGTGGCGGTGGTCTCCGTTTAATCGTGTTGGTATCGCCTGTCCCATTATTATAATCATCGTTTTCAATTAAATCAGGAGCGAATTTGACAACACGCATACAATTACTGCTACTATTGTTATTAGTTTTATCGTTTACGTTAGTGTCGTGAATAGTTGTATTGGTTATGGCATTTCTAGGATTACAGCTCGAATCTACCGCTGAAAGCTGATTAGTTGAACTAGAAAGATAAACTTGGGAGACTGACGTTACACCATTAAGTGATTGGCCAGTTAAATTAAGGCTACTTGAAATTGTTTTGTTACATTTTGCAGCATGATCAATGTTGGACATTGCACTAGTCCGTACCGTTTGTGGGCTAGCAAATCTTACACGACTTCCAGTTGTCTTGGTTTTATAAGGCGTATTTGTATCTGAAACAGCTTCACCATTATTATTTTTATTATTACTAGTGTTACCAACAGTATTATTGCTCAAGTTGCTATTGCTATTACTACTATGGCTACTTCTTGTCGATACTGCGCTTACACTACTACCTCGCTTTGCGACCCGCTCGCTAGTCGAGCCCCTACTTCCAGTTAGTAAACCGAACCTTGTGGAAGATCGATGAGCGTTCGTCACATCAAATGGATAGTAGCCACTACTAGCCACCGTAGAAACACTTGCATTTGAAGCGCTTTCATCCGAAGATAGCATTGCGTTACTACCACTGGTTGCCGTATTCGAGCTAATCGATGTTGCACATGACTTTGGACGCATAACAACAGCTTCATGATGATTTGGTAGTAGGCTGTTGTAGCCAAGATTTTGCTGTGATATCGATTGCGCTGAAGATATTTTAGATTTTTGAACAGCAAACTGAGGTGTCGATGATGACAGACCAAAATCTTCATACGTTGGTGTAAGTGCGCTACATGTTGATGAGCGATTAGCACGGATTCGTTCTTGAAACGAAGCTCCTTCGGAACTCGCAAGAAACGATGTTAGAGCCTCATGATTTTCGTATAGTTGTCGGCCATTCTATAAAGAAAATAAATATACAAATTTAAAGACGAACGTTTTTTAAATCAACTATAATACAGAACTTTAACGAAAAACAAGTTCTCATAGGTCTACCAAACAAATCTTTCTTGCCTTGTCTCGAAAATGTTATTTTATTTCGAAATTGCATGCCATTCAATTGACTCGCTTTAAAAAGTGGTCTAGGGCTCTAACGCGCCATCTTGTCCTACCAATGCAGAAGTTAGCTGTTCAACCTCCGGCGGCACTTTTTTGTGTTTTCAGTAGTTTTTTATTCCAGTAAATATATACATATGCATAATCGGTACAATGACACCATACAGACACCGTGTATTGATGATCAAACTAAACATTGTTAAATATAGGACACGTCACAACATGTTTCGTAGTTAGAAGAAACCCAATGGTCACAGCGAAGCATTTAGTCTTGAAAAGTTTTAGGGTAACTCGAAAGTAAATAATTTTTGCATGGATTGATAAAATATAAACTATATTGGGTTTAGAAAAATTAATGCATCACATCATTGGGTTTATATAAATTAATGCATCACAAATACCAATACCATGGGCTATTTAATCACATTAGCTATAATTCTAACCCAGTGTTCCTAACAAATATTGCAGCATAGGCCCATGTCGACTATTGTGGCTGAAGATACATCGTTAGAAAATAGAACATATTAGTGCGGTGGGATTCGGTTCGCGCCAGCCCCACCTTTTATATATAAAGTGTGAAGCTTAGGCTAAGCAATAGACGTAGTTTATCGAGAACGGCATAGCATGCATTTCACTTCCACCCCTAAAAGATGTGTCAGCCGCAAGTGGAAGAAATAGGTACTTAAGAATTATAAATTTCGCTACGACATCTATTGTTCGGGCACTACTTGACAGCAGGATAAATAGAATAACACGTTTGTATCTTTAAATGACAAACCTAAAGTTAGCCACCCACATCTGTCCATCTGATACTGAGTTACAGATGCTGTATCAAAAATTACCAAGTTTACATTTTTTTCTAAACTAAAATAGTCAAAAATAATGTTTTTCTGGAGAATGGGTCAAAACGTGGAACTATAAATCAAAAGCACACTAATTACGAGCGCATCGATATAATGACTTCGAGCTCAATTCAACCAACCGTTACAGTCTTATGTATGTGATCCTAATTCATCGTATTCACATGTTGAAAGCTCCGAACTGTACCATGTCGCTAGTTGAGAAAACAACTAATAACACAAATAAAACAAACACAAACCTTTGCAATTCGAAGTCCAACAATCCAGACTTTGAATGATTGCTCATCGTCGGCGCAAAGATATTTAATGTATTTCGAGGCTTTGACCTGGATTTGAGGATGCTGAAAAAGATTTGCTACTGAAATCGTTAGCAAGTTTGTGACCTATACGTATTCAACAATGACGTGTAGTCGAAGCTACACATATGCTACAATCTAGTGCTAATTTATTGCATAGATGTCGTTTGGAGCGAATGAGGATAGATTGCGTCTTCCTAAGGGACGCCGCCCTCAAGCCAAATCTAGCCCCCCACTCCAGGAGGATCCGCACCCCCTGCCCTCCGCGCACCAAAAGTTTAATTAATTTTTTATTTTGAGGTAAAAATGGCAAAAATTGGGAAAAATTTGGCAAAAACTGTCACAAGTTGCAAAAATAGATGAAAATAAATTTTTTGCAAAAAATGGGTAAAAGTGGCAAAAATTATAAATTCCTAAAAGTTTAACATTTAACCCCCTCTTTCCAAACTACTCACAGAATCGCGCATTATAAGGAATCTAGAAATTTCCGTAATCATTACTGACAAATTTATAAACTGAAATATATATATCAGAAGTGGAATTAGTAAAAAGACTGAGACCAAATTTAAACAAATATATACATATATTTATGAAGTTTCATAGAAATATTTTTTGATATTCTTATTTTCTATGGTACACCGCTCTAGGTATTTGCTTAAAATTTCATCGAATTAAGTATTATTTAGCGCTTGTGACCGTTATATCGTTTGTGATACTTTATTTAATAAGCGAATCAAAGTTGACTAAATATGAACTGTGTAAACACATTTATATTGCTTTTATGCTGTAGAAATTTTCCTAACCCAGCGAACCTGTCATATCCATGAAGTTAGGGATGTGCAAATTTGGGGATGCGAATATGAGCTGTGTCGACACATTTATATTACTTTTATGCTGTAAAAATTTTTCCTAACCCAGCGAACTTGTGTCATATCCATGAAGTTAGGGATGTGCAAATTTGGGGATGCGAGTATGAGCTGTGTCGGCACATTTATATTACTTTTATGCTGTAAAAAATTTTCCTAACCCAGCGAACCTGTGTCATATCCATGAAGTCAGGGATGTGCAAATTTGGGGATGCGAATATGAGCTGTGTCGACACATTTATATTACTTTTATACTGTAAAAATTTTTCTTAACCCAGCGAACCTGTGTCATATCCATGAAGTTGGGATGTACAAATTTGGGGATGCGAAATTTTTCGGAAATATTTAAACTTGGATTTTGGCCATAGGGTACTTATACCGAGGGGTTTTGGTCTCACATTGCCAGTCGTTTGGAGGACGCATCCCTCATCCACCAGGGATCTGGACCTATAGTCATATCCACATGTTAGGAAAATTCTATGTTCTGCTGTGTTCATCCAGACATTCAATAATTCGTTGAAATAAACTACAAAAATATAAACATAAAAAAATAATACATTAAATAGAAGATTGATATATTTATTGAAAAATACAGTTATGTACAGAAATAAAAGCAAATCTTTCGACAACCATTCACGACTAATTTGTGAATCACTCATGAACAGTTAGCAAAAAATTAGCAGCTATTCAATTGCTAATCGCGACCCTTCGCGTACTGTTCGCCAACGATTTACTTTCATTTTTGTCCGTATAACTTGAGCCAACGTGTTATTGGATTATTTTAATATTCAGCTTACTTTGAGGGCAAATCCAAAATCAGTGGGCGACTTATATTTCTTTTTCCACCCGAAACCAATATAAGTTTGTACCATTCCGAGTTGAATAAGACACACCAAGTCTTTCGAGGACTGAAAATATGTTGAAAATTAAAGATAGTGTAGACAGAAAAATTACTAAATATATATGATCAAGAAACACACCAGGAGTTAGATAAAACGTAAAGTGAAATAATTGAAACAAGCTATTTTCGATCCGGTTATGAATATAAAATATAAGCTGTAAAATAACGTAAAATGCGCAAGTCGCGCGGCATTATTGTATAGAAAGCCTCTACAGTAAACCACAGTGAATGATACATATGCTTAGAAGTAGTATCAGTTTAGAGCGGAGGTTCGGCGGAGCGAAGTTCTTAAGTTTAGCGCCACACTTAAATAAATGTAAAGCTTAAATTAAAGCTTATATTTTGCTATAACTTATTAGGTTGCTATAGAGGCTTTCCCCATATCAGTGCCTGTCGTGCACCGGTCAACATTATTCTTCTAAACTTCATAATACAGGTCCAATTTTTTAACATTTCGCTTTACGTCAGCTACTGCATCAAGATTTCACGCCACCAGCAACCCGTTGTCTTCTTTATTCCACCAACCACTCTGTTGCCTCCGGAACACTATACATGCCATGCGAATCTCAAAAAGAGTCAGATTTATATAACTTTTGCATGAACCACAATCGGCATTAGATTTAAAAACCGTGCCGAATAAAACATTTTCTATGCTCGTATGTTTTGGTTCTCGACCTTCATTACGGTACGCTACGATTTAAAATCATATTTCAATTCATTCAAACATAATTAGATTCAGAATAATTCTGAATTCAAAGTATTAAAGACAAAGCACTTCTCGCGTGTCATTTTACTAGTTTATTGCCATGGCGATTTAAATAATACAAATTACAGTCATATCGCTGATTTTAAGCCGACTTATGTAACATCAAAAACACTATAGCATTTTTTCAACATTTTAGGCAATTATTCGTGAATGAAATGTGCAGATTCCTGTAATGGATGCAAAAACTATAAAAAGATAATGTCGATTACTTACTTTCATAAAATTTCGAAATGACAGTACTATTTTGTAATCAAAATCAGTCAGAAGGCCGTGTATTCTTACAAATAACTGCTGGTAAAATATCTGAATTTCAAAGCACCATATTATTGGTTTTTAGTTTTCCAGATATTTCACAGCAAATCAATCATCGAATAACTTTAATCTAACCTTGGATTTTCCTTTTGGAATGTAGTAGAGACCAGAGGCACGAAGTACGAAGTGGTGCTTCTTCCAAGCCTTTTTTCCATCAGCCTTCAACCAGAGATAACCTTCAATTTCAGGAGGTTGAACATGTGAAGGCGAAAAAAATTCCTAAAATGTACAACAACAAGATCTGAAATCATTATCTATGAAATCCAGCAGTTGCAATGCTTTACGACTGGAGTGAGTTTGGTATATTTTTATAGTGTGTTTTTCAATTTCCCTTGGTTACATACTTAATTTATCAACAAATTCGAGCCCCTTAAGAAATGATATATTCAAAAAGTAACTGCAACACTATCGCTAATATCACCATGATGCGCAGCCGATATAAATCTATGAGCTATCCAAATTGACTTTAAGATTTCGACCACCTGCGATATTCCAAATACTAAATTTTAGTGCAAAATGTTGTGAACCCGATTTTATTTGCCATATATACTTCAGAATAGAACTTCAGTAGTGAAAACGTTTTGAGTTTACATGCACTGTATACCAACCCTGTTTCAAAAGAGCAAAAGCTATACCTCACTGTCAAACAACAGATACCCGTTCAACAGCGACAATATTTGTATAATTCGGTTGTTGTGAAGTGAAGACATCTGCAGTTCGAACCCTCTTCGAAGCCAATCATGAAATTTTTAGCTAATTATTGAGAATACCAAATCTATATGGCTTAATTAACATCTCGCGGTTTACTGATTAACTGCTACCCCCATTCCTCATTAGTATCACTGACCACGAGCAACGAAACGTGGAAACTGAAACGTGGAAATTTGCTTTTATCATACAGCCATACTGGGAGATGGGTTAATATACAGATTGAACACTCCCACCTATGAAAGTTTAATTTCTCCTGTACCCTTATTTTGTGATATTATCTGTCTTATAACATACGTCTCTCAATTTTGTTTTATTATCCTCTTACAAGTGGAATGTTTCGATCAACTACATTCTCGGTACCTCGATATAAAGCTTAGGGGATCGAATACTCACATCTCCTACTACGACAGGAGCACAGAGTATTATTGTGCCCTTCAGAATTTTATTAAAAACTCAACTAACCAGTACCTCAACAATCTGTGCTTTTCGCTGTTTGTCCAATACGCATGACCGATCGGAGCTTGTTTGACTTAGCAAATACGTCTGAAAGTATAACGATTTCATGAAAACTGTACAATAAGTAACTCTCACGCATTGACAATTTGTCAATGGATGCAAATTTGTATATCGAAACATGAAAATCGAGACACATATTAACGGGTGACACCTTCGGAACCATTTATGCCGGAAATATACCCTCAACATATCCAATTTCATGCCCCTGGAGTGACTGTTTGGATAGGAATGCACTCTGAAGCTTTCGTTGGGTCTGTATTTCGACGAATCTGTTGCAGATGACGGGTATTTGCGAATGCTGAAGGACGATATTTCGCTCCAGTTTGAACAGCTGGACAAGTACGACAAATTTTTGTCCCAACAGGAATCATAGTGATCAGGACAAGGTATCATTATGCATGAGATAACTTTAAGCGAGTACACCAAGATTATTCCTTTGTCAAAATCACGAAATGATTTGCGCAGAAATTCGCGTTCACATTTTTGCCATTGGTATTCGTATTTTTGTGAACACGAAAATGGCCTCTGCGATTTAAGACTGGAATTTGCATTCGCGACATTTGTCCATTTCGCACGTTCATCCGCATCCATCAAATGACATTCTAAATCACACAGCAACGTTCGCGGTCTATTTGCCTATTATAGTATAAGAGAAAAAACACTAAATTGTTAATCGCGTTTTCAATTGTGCGCGGTTAGCAAAATGCGATGCTAAATCACAAAATAGCGATCACGATCAGCGCCTACTCGTTGCTGTATCGCCAATAGTGTACGCGTACATAAGGGAAAACCGTGATTTGTTCGCGTTCATCGTTTTCACGATCGTAAACTAAGTTGACAAAAGAACAGCACCAGGTATACGCATGTAAAGGGTACTCACGCATAATGTCAAATCAGTGCGAGAATGGTTATATGTCAATCTTCAGAAACACAGGGCCGGTCGACGTGTTGAGTGGCCTGCCCATTCCCCGGATTTAACGCCTCCGGACCGGACTTCTTTCTCTGGGGTGTGCTGGAAGAGAAAGTTTACGAAAAGAAGCATAGCACTGCGGAACAACTGAAGACCTTCATTTCAGAAGAATTTGGCCTGAATGACACCCAACTGTTTAGAAAAGTTTGCTGATCTGTGCGATTTCACCTTGAAGAAATAGTGGAAGTTGGAGAAGCACAGCAGTAGTTGCTATAATGCCAAGGTGCTTTATTACTTTCCTCAGTTTATGTTAGTATTATTTTCACTGAAAACTCTATGCCTGCCTCATTCGTGGTTCAACTGCTATAAAGCGCCAAAATGTTTTCCATACTTGTGGGCACCTTATGTAACGTAATTCCTCAGTTACCTGAGTTGCTTGAAATTCCATGTTGTATATACATACATGCAACTATATACGTACTTGAAAGAGTGTATCAGCTACAATTATTTATCAGTTATTAAGGCAATATTAATATTCAATCAATTTAAATTTTTTCAAAAATTTTGCATACCAATTATAAAATTTTGACTTCGATAAATATATTTTGGTAGATCGTGCATTCAATTTCAGCAGTTATTCAGAACATAATATCATTGTATAAACTTAAAACTGAATTTATTATAATTGCTCTCACCTGTGGATCTTCAATAAATCCGACCTTGTCCTCCCGATGAGCAAACAGCAGTTTATTCGAGGAATCACCGGTCCACATCAAAATGTTTTCCACAAGATATTCATGATCTTCATATATTCGTTCTGAAAAAATAAGTCAGTCATTATTATAGTTTTAGTATCAAATGATCGTCAACACGTTTATGTTATACAGTAATTTATTAACAACCATCATGTATATATATATGCACATTAGATTGACTATATATTGTGAATACTAAACTAAGTAACATATCGAGCAAGCAGAGTATATAATCTGTTTCGCCAAAACACCTCATTCTGTGTGTGGCTTTAGCGATTGTAATTGGCAGACCAGAACTATATAGATATATACCACATGTCGGTCAGAATATTCAACGAGAACACCTATCCATAAAGTTCCTAAAGCTACATTTCTATACGAAAGCCAATGTTGTTACGCCTAGCGTTCTATGAATACAAATTTGCACTTGGAATTGATGAATGTGTAGGAACCCGTAGTAACTAGTAACTCGCTAGTGAGGGTGAAACGAAGCAAACGTGGTTCCATCAAGTGGTAATTTTGTGAAATCAACTTGTAACTGATTGTATATTTATACAGTGCATTTAAAACTCTGTAACCCTGAACCCATTGAAAGTCCTAATACCTTGTCCACCCCAAACCCAACAAGTATTCTTGCTTGGCTCTAGATAACCGAACCATGGTATTCAGAATGCATTATACATATATACGCCATTCTTGATACCCTGCAAGTAATACATAAACAAACTTCTGATGACAGGCTATATTCTGGCAATTGGGTTCCTATACTCATTTATTACATCTGAAGAGTAAGAAATATTAGCGCTGGACTCTAAGTAGCCAAGCCACTGTATTCAATGTATCGACAAACCTACATATATACAGGCCATTCTCGATGCCCTGCAAACAATAAATAGCCAAATAAATGAAAACTAGCTATATTTTAGAAATCGGGTTCACCGACGTAAAACCCTTGAGACCCATGAAACGGTATAATATAATCAAGTTGGACTCTACATGACAAAAACCCGTATTCAGCTGTATTAAATAACCTAATAGACACTTGTCATAACGTAGAACACGAAAAAACATGCATGAATTTAAAAATCGCTAGTTCTGGCAAAGGGTCGACGAGCCATATTCGGGCCCTCAGCGGCCCAGAGAGTGGACTCACAAAAAAGCCATGGTGAACAAAGTTGCAGATCTCATTGGGCTCATCCTATAATGGTTTCGCATTTGCGATGTGAAGTTTGTGTCGTGAGATATGGGCTGCGAAAGACTGTTACCTGTATGGCCAAAATTGGCAAAGAACCCTTAAAAATTGTTTCAATCATTTTGACACCGAAGATGGTGTCGATGCTGTCTGCGTTCAACTAAAGGGCACATCCTCACCATTTTTGCTACCGAATATAAAAATATCGAAATCCAACCACCCAAAGGTGATTTATGCGTGACAGAAATAGATAAAAAAGAAATTTGCACGATTTCCCCCATACTGCCATTAGCAGAAACCCCGCTCGCTTCGTTTCAGAGAATAAAAAAGCAAATGATTAAAATTACAACTAACCCATATATAAATCAGGATGATGTTCAACAATCGCATAGCTTGGCGACAATTCGACCCGGTTCTTTTCGGCTAACTGTTTTAACATAGTTCCAACCGTCCATCGTTCATCTACCAGTAAGCTCCGACTATTTCCGTCGACCGAGAAGACTTTAACGTAGATCTGAAAACAAATTTAATGAATGTAGGTTATTTAAATTCGTCGTTGTTTACTTTTTACACCTCGGAATGTTGTCACTAGTAAAATCGAATCGTATATATATTTGTTATGGCTTTTGTTATGACAAAGACCAGTTCAGAAAATGGCATAATTATAAAATAAAATATTTAATACAGCTTTAACTCGTGTACGTGTCGGTGTGGTACCACACAGATTCGTGATTAAGCGAAAAAAATAAGGCTACCCCCTGAATGGTCACCCGATTCCCACCCTTGCAGGTGTGGAAACCGTAAATTGTTTTCATGGGCGGCGCAAGCGCCGTACTCTCCCGCCGACCGCCCGGTACCCTCTGGGAGACTGAAGAATATCGCCTGGGACCTCGGACCTGGAGCATATATATAGAGTCTCGTACGTCCGCATACATATACATGTGCGAGTACCAGATTTGAATATACACCAAGATTTGCTTTAACCAAGCATATTTTGTTTCCACTGAAGTTTTTGTTTAAAACGTTACTACATAATTATGAAGTGCGAGTAATCAATGTTAGGATGATTTTTATATAAAATGTAATATAACTGCAGGATTCATCCTAAAATGAAGGTTTATCCTTAGCGGAAAATAGGATATCCATTTCAATTTTTTGTACATCCATCGGACCGTGACATTGTTTTCAAATTCTGTCATACAATGCATAAAATGGAATCAGGCATCTAGACTGCTTTGCGGCAGCAACCATACTTTTTCGCATCCATCAAGCCAAAATGGTGAACGGAAAAGTCTCGGCTCGGCATGTGCTGGTGCGCTACAGATAATGTGAAACGTAAAGGTTCGCAATTAAACAATAAGAATAATCGCTAAAATATCAAATTTCTGACGTTTGTAGTGATGTTGTACTCAATCACAATTACCTTACATAAATAATTACGATTCATGGTAGGAAACTGTGTGGCTCAATTGTGGGTTCTTTTCCATTATCACCCACCAGCCAGATTTTGGTCCATTTTGAATATACCGAGCTGATTTTGGTATCAATCGATTTAGATCGATGAGGCGGCTCAGAAGCTACTCATTTTACCCACATCACTGAAAAAACTTTTTTCGATTTTTTGAGGTCCTAATGGGAACCCAAAAATTGTCTTCTTCTGAATATTGGGCACCATTGCACTCGGCTTGATAAGAGAAATCTACTCGTGTGTATCTTATTGAAATCTACGCCACCGTTAGAAAGTTATGAGGGCCCAAGTAACCCAGAGTAAAGGTGTGGCTTTAATACAAAAAAACTGCGTATTTTTCGAATTTAGTGCACTAAAGAACCAATGTTAGTTGGGAATATATCACAGATCATATATTACACAGTTACTATGATTGTTTGAAGAAAAAACTGTTCATTCAAAAATGTAGGTATCTAGAAATCAGACAACA
This sequence comes from Trileptium ribeirensis, assembly GCA_030248225.1. Taxonomy (NCBI): domain Eukaryota; kingdom Metazoa; phylum Nematoda; class Enoplea; order Enoplida; family Thoracostomopsidae; genus Trileptium; species Trileptium ribeirensis. The sequence goes on along the minus strand of JASANE010016323.1, from coordinate 39,189 downwards.
ATCTTTGGAAATGATATAATTAACAGATTTTTAAATCAGCAAGCGTCAAAATGTTTACTTACAACAACAACAACCACATGCTTACCTTTTTAATACTGGCTTCCTTCATTTTCTCCAATGCTAGCTTAATCTTTTCAGCTTTAATTTTCTCTTGACGTTCTTCCTGCCATGTATAGAAAGAAAATCGTGCATCGAAACAAAATACGTAAGGTAGTTAGTCGAAATATCAAAACGAAACAAGTATTATATTGACACGATAGACACAAAGTGGAAGTATGACTGACGCTAACATGTAAGATCAATCGTTGATTTCACGTTTGAAAATGACAGGAAATGAGAAAAAATCGACACCAATGTCTGAAATCTGAGGAAGAGAGCTTGTCACAATGTATATAACGACTTTAAATCACAACAAACATAGAAAAACGAAAACCTGTGGAATTTTGAAAATAAACTACAAAAAAAAAGAATAACCACAACGAAATTGCAGCAGCAGAAGCAAGATCTAGAGCAGCGCAAACAACAGATACAGAACTAAATGAATGTAGGGCCAGGCAGACATCATATTATTTTGCCAATGCCGCCAAATAACTATGTGAGAAAGACATAGGTTTATTATACACAAACCTAGTTTAATAATGTCAGGGTAATAAAATAAATTATATTATATACTACACATTTTCCTGGCTTTATTACGTCGCTGTTCGATTATAAAGATTCTGAAAACTAAAAAGATAACTACAGAAAATTGAGCGAAGAAAAATATTAAGACATAACGAAGTTTTTTGCCCCGACATACATTTGTAATAGCAGCAGTTTATGATTGCTTCTTAAGAAGAATGTGACACAACGGGACATTTTCTAAACATTACCAAAATTAGTCGAAACAGTACCAAAATTTCTGGATAATCTGCAAAACTGGCCAATTTCGGGCTTTAAAGATTCTAGGAAAGACACAATATAATTACAAACATGAATTAAGGAATACTGTTACAACTAAGACAAATATTAATTTGATTTTTAAATATTACCCCAGTTAAATTTTCTTGCAAAACTTGTTGTTCAACTTTACGAATATGGCATTGCATCGTTTCGAGCAGCTGAAACGAAGATGCAAAATCACACGAGGAACTTGATGATAAAGCGCGTGGTAATGTATAACTTTGACGTCGACGACGCCACATTATTATATATTACTTATATTATTTAATTAAATTGAATATATAATTAATAAAATTATAAAGTCCTTGTAATAAAATCATAATCGAAACTTGCTTCCTATAAAATACTCGGAAGTAAACACTGAGAATATGGTTCGGTTACGAAGAAAGTCACGCCATGATTATATACAGCGAACATATCCAATACATTTCTTTAGGTTGCATATAATTTATGCGAATCGCTGTAACACCCCACTATACTACGTACTTAGCGTAGAAACAACGTAAGTTGGTCGTGGCGTGTGGTGTGGTGGTAGCGCGCTGGTCTTATAAGAAATACTCCCGATTTCGAACCCTAGTTACTTAATCGCAAAGATCTCTCGTGAATATTTCACACAATTTTAGAAAAGATATAGATTATGAAAAAAGATACTACCACTGAAAACCGTACTTTAAAGAAAGCTAAACCCGTACTTAAAACACAAAACATATGCATGAAAAGATTTGGCTTTACATTTTCTCAGGTATATTCTCTATGACACACAAACAATTTGGATTTTGCTTCATGTCCAATTTGCCTGTCACAGTAGAAACTATCACCAAGGACGCCGCAAATGGGGAGAGGGGCAAAAAAGTAGATCAAGCCGGTAATTTATATTAAAATTGGTCAGCTTTGAAGATACAGCTATAATTTTCGTTCCGTTGGACGGAGCTCGACATGTCGGTTCAGTAAATCTCCACATTTATGACTAAAATGTTCGACTTTCTTGGGTTCCCAATGTTTACTCTTATTGCCCAAAAAAACTCGAAAAAATCATTCCCGTAAATGTGTACTTTCGTATATGATTCGAACAGCAGCGACGTCCCATGGTGGTAAACTCAGTTGAATCGGTACACGAGTAAGGATTTATTTGTATTTGTGTAAAATTATACGCCTAAGGCTAATACTAAGCCTAAGCCTAAATCGTTAATTCGTTAAATCAAAAATTCTTAACACTTGCAATATCGGAAAAACCCATAAATGTGGACAAAATGTGTTTTCTGGAATGGCTCGGTGAGCTGAGCTGATTGGTACGAAAATCACTGTTGTATCTTTAAAACTGGTCAATTTAAGCTTGTGGGGGCAGGCTAAAGGAAAAACCCCCAGAAATGTCTTCATCAAAACATCTGAAATCAAACTCAGTTTTCAACTGATCATTTGCGTTAAAACACTGCATAAATATTTAGAAATGTCGGTCGCAACATGCCTATTATTCAATATGCGATTACATTATTTTTAGCTTCAAACAATTTGATAGCAGCAAAATTATATATGTACGTCAAGGCACAATCAACGCAGATTAAACAAAAGTGCAATCAGATATTCTTCTACAGCATATTCTTGACATTATACACTTTTGTGCCTTCTGTTGAAACATAAATTCTGCTTGCAAATTCAACACAATCACAAGACAACTCAAATAACGGAAGCTAATAACAAAATCAAAATTGTCCGATACTAAAAGATCCTCACGTATACACTCCTTTTTGGTTCAGTAGAGAAACCTTTGTAGGATTGCGTAGGTAGTATAAAACAAAACGGCTTTAGTAACCGCTCAGCAAATAATGTCCACTGTGGTCCGTCGGCTCAGGCAAGAGGGGAGGGGGGTAGATGGTATCAGCAGACGGTGCGTGGCGGAGGGTAGAATGTCGAAATTTTCAAAAGCCATAATTTCCCCAATTTTGCTATATATATTGCTCAAATTGAGTTAATTGCAAAAGTTTTTGCTAAAATTTGATGGCAATTTGTGCAAATTTCGCCCTAATTTAGTAATTTTTCCAAAGTTTTGTAAGAGCCATGGGCTCGCGGGCAGGAGGAGCCTCAGAGAGGGGTAACTTCGGCTCAGGACCGCGCTTAGTGTAAGTGAGCTCCAAACAACGTCAGTGACCCCCAAATCGTGTCAGTGAACCCCAACCCATGTCGGTGACGGTGTCGGTCCCTTAAGCACAGCAGTGTACATTACTCACATACGAGTTGGAACACTGAAATTCAACAAACACATTGCAAATATTCAATCCACTCATAAACAAAGTTATCTGCTAATGGTTACTGTTTGCATTGTGCTTATTCTGATTTTACTTTGTCCAACGCATTACAATTCGCAAACCATACTATAATGATTAGTTTATTGCTAGTAATCTAGGCAACACGAATGTCCGGTAAAATACCATTCCACCATCATTGTAGCATGGAGCGAGACCCTTTTCGACTAAGGCCTGTTTGGGATAGGGAGCCCTAGCCGCGGCGCTGCTGTTGCTAAAAGGGGTGCGACCCTTAGATTGTATGTTCCACAACCGCGACGGGCCGGGTCAAATCTGATTGATTGGGGCGCATAGGAATAACTCAAATTTTGGCCTGTCATCACTTCTAATCTCATCAAAAAGAAAATACAAAAACGCAATCGTATAACAATAATACCGCTAAAAATCTATCTAGCCTGCATTATTATTGCTAGACACTCATTGAAATAATCCATGTGCATACGTATTTTGTGTTTTCTAACTTAATCGAATTTAGAGTTCTTTATAACCAAGGCAAAAGTTTATAATAAAAAAATCAAAAAAAAAAGAAGAAGCAGATTATATATTTTGCAAATTAATTGTATTTTGAAAGAGAAAACTCCATGTTTAATCTCAAACGTCGAGCTATTATATATTTGCTATTTATTCATGTCTCCTTATGATATTGTATGTATGATTTACGTGTGCGTTGAAAACAGTAAGCCGTGATATATCACATCGCGTGAGGTTCTATAATACAATATAACACAGAGGCGTGTTGCAAGGCAAAGGTTCTACGCTGCAGCCCTACGATGGTTTATATATAATCCTGAGACTCGTTACAATGATCACATGAAACCGAAAACACTATAAAGCTTTCAATGCAAAATATTATTGTAAGCTGGATTTATGAGTTTCGAGCGTGTTCATATCGCCTTGTAGAAAGTTTTTATTTCTTTAATGTTAACTGTAGTAAAGTTAGCTATCTAACGACATAATGAAATAAGTTGTTGGAAAGATGAAAATATAAATTTGTTGTGGTACATATACTAGTTACTCGTGCGAAAAATGAAAACTTTGGAAACGCAGTTTGTTGCCATGTTCCACTGATATTCCTGAGTATCTTAAAGATTTCAAGAAAAACTAGTAATAGCATTTTACATTATCGGCACAATTAATCGACATTTTAACACATTTCAATTTCATAGAACCCTTCCACCAATACCTAGAAACACAGCCACATTAGGAATTTATAAACAACAATGTTCATGAAGAATATTTGCAACGCCTTACATGAGTAGCGATCGATATGTCCAATGTAGGTTAAAAACAATAAAACCAACCCGTTTAATGAATTAAATAACCTACAATTCAGTCGTTTGATTCCAACAAGGGAGAAACTCACTTGGGATCAAAGCCTTAAACACTGGTTTGAGACAGTTGCTATGGCATATATAGCGGGCTCGAAGTTTTGATCCGGCGCCTCTTACAACGGTTAAAGTTTAAAATGACGTGACCCTAAATGGTCAACGTAACAAGTTTGTAATCGTATCAGTTTTGTACAATGTATGTGTAACACTAAAAGACAAAATCATTTTTTTACAATTAACCGCCATTTGAAGAAACTCCGCTCACATACCTACCTACAAAAATACAAAAAATATTTCCTTAAGATAACTTTCATACGACTGCTCAAACGCAGCGAACAAAATTGCTTGGTTCAAATTGTGGCACCGAGGTTCCCATCGGTCATCTCAAATATCAGTCACAAAGTCGGTGTCAGTTGCGAGCCCGAGGAAATAGAGAAACCACAGATATGGGTCACAGATAAATAAAATTTTAGTTCAATCAAAACGGCATTATAGTTGGCGCTAAAACCTTGAAATAAAATTGTAACTAGTAGGACTGCGCATATGCTCATTTTACGTCGAAATTACGGAATTTCCAGGACCACCAACCAAATAAAATTTTTGTTCAATCAAAACGGACTTATAGTTGGCGCTAAAACCTTGAAATAAGATTGTAACTAGTAGGTGCGCTACTAGGACTGCGCATTTGCTCATTTTACGTCTAAATTACGGAATTTCCAGGACCACCAACCAAATAAAATTTTAGTTCAATCAAAACGGCTTATAGTTGGCGCTGAAACCTTGAAATAAGATTGTAACTAGTAGGTGCGCTACTAGGACTGCGCATTTGCTCATTTTACGTCGAAATTACGGAATTTTCACGACCACCAACACTGCATTTCTTTATTTTCAACCAAAAAATCTCGGGTGGCACTAATACTCATTTTAACTTAATAACTAATATTCATGCGGACAAAAAACGCCAATCAGCTCTGCTATTCCACTTAACTACGTCGATAATATTTATGTTATCGCTTTATCATCCTCAGCGTTTTCCATTAAATAATAATTGTTGTGGTTAGGCAAAATGAAACTTAGAAAACGGGAAACGGATTACACTTCACTAACTAAACTGGAAGGAATAAACTGGTCATAAAATCTATATATAGTTTGAAGATCGTTAAAATTTGCAAATTCTTTAATAATAGAAAAGAAAAATGCAAAAAAGGTTGCTAAACATATGAGTGTTAAAGTATAGTAGTTTCGGCGCAGTTGTTGGCAATATGGCAAGCTGCTAACTATGTAAAACTTTTCAGTATTTAACGTTAAGCAGTTAAAACGTATTAAAACCCAGACGCTTTATCCCTCAGTCGAAAGTTTTTCTTTCAGCAGACTTAGTATTGAGTCCTATTCAAGGCCATAACCAGGACTATGACCACCACTCCGTTTTTAGCTTGCAGGAATTGGCCTTAAATGTCCGACCCCAACTGTGTCAATTACGTTTCCGCTGAAGTATACATATCAAGCTGACCGAGCACTTTTAGCTCTTGGCTATTTGATAATTCTGATCAGACATCACCATATTTCAGCTAGTGGTTACGCCCATCGACCTACTCAGTAGTCAACGCAATCACACTGCCTGGTCCCGGCTATTTCCCTTTTATCTCGAAACGATTGCTTTTAATCATGCTGCTAAATCTTAGTGCAAACGCAAGCAAATGTTGATTAATAATTATGGCAGTCGTTTGTAAGATTAACTCTAACAATATCGAGACTTTTTTCAGTGCACCGGACTATCATACATCAAAGCGCAAGACTAACGCTTGCATATACAAATAATCAAATGCGACAGAATAACGCTCGTTCATACAGAGCATTTGTATTGTTAAAAATATTGGTTTATCGCGGTATACTAATTGTTGCGCAGAAACCTTTGGGTTAGCAATGTCAGTTCACATCGTAAATATGTACCCTAACTCAGCAACCATTTCCAAGTAAATATTTCATAACAGCAAAATTAAACTAATTTTTACAAAATCACAAAATTTTCCCTGGTGATATATTATTGCTGTAATAATTATTTTGCAAGCATTCATCTAGTGGTATATGTGCTATGAGTGTTCGACTCAAATTGTACCAACCAAGTTATAAATTATAGTACCTCAATCGCCATGGTGTTAGTCAAACATATGCGGTTTGACAAATGCAAAAATTGCGGAATGCTTCATTAAGGACTTATTTGGTTTATAATGTTATTACAGATAATTCGTTTTACTGCCACGTACTTTGAAAAATTTTAACATCTTATGTTTACCTCTTACTAAGCTTTTGACGATACTACCTTCATACGAACTGATTTTGGCCCGAAATATGGGATTTGTTCATACCCTGCTTGCAAACAAAAGGGGATACAGGCAAATAATTTTACTTGTGTGTGCAATTCTTCGATCTCATTCCATGTTAAACAAATTAGAAAATCCAGCCCATCGGTTCTCGAGTTATGCTTGTTGCAGTAAACATTCAGTTTAATACTGTATATTTATTGCAACTAGGTAACAGGACGATTTACTTTAGAATAAATTTATTCAGTAACAAATTGAAAGCCAGGTTTTGCTAAATTTCTGTTGTTCGGTAACAGCTTTTGTGGATAACTGCCTGTCGTTGATGGCCATTTTCAACACATGCCCTGCTATGATATAATACCCACGTTAGCATTTGCTTTAAAGGTCAAGAAGTGATTAGAGTATTAATACTGAATTAATGTCTGCATACACCTGTGGTAGACCCCCAAAGGTAATAAACCATGACTATGTAGACTGATTGCGACGTCTTCAGTATATTAATGTTGGAACGCATGGTCAGAATTGTATATCCACTGCTTAAATTAACAGTTGAGAACTTAATATATAACATATCTAAGGTGTCCAGTCTGTTTGGGTGGAGGGGTAATTTCGGCGATTGCGGGGGACGTGGGAAAGAAATCAATGATTTTCCCAATTGTCTCTCAAACCTCCTCATAATTCCACAATTTTTCTACAGTTTTGTAATTTTGTTCATAAACGCTCAGACATTGTAACGCTTCGTTGTACTTCGTGTTTTTTTCATATTTTTGAAGCCCAAGCTTTTAGGTTTTGACAAGGGCTCCAGTACCACCCGCGCTCCCACTTGATTCTGCTAGTATAATACTAAAAGTGCATGGCGTCGAAAATTTGCATATATGCAAGCGCTACGTTCAACCAGTTTTGCAATTAAAAACCTCTAGTAAAACTGTTTGAATTGAAAACCTTATATAGCTGTGTGAAATACCACTAATTCCCAACGAAAATACGCTTTAAAAACACAAATTTTATTGTGACTTTTTTGTAGTATTAATAATTGTATTCGTTGTAAAATAAAACGTTTAGGAACTTTAGTTTTATTTAACCAAAAACATAATATACTACTTAGTAACCAATATTATAGTTGCAACATTAAATAATTAGAAAATAGCAAATGGCATTTGCATATGAAAAAGCTGCTTCAAACTTGGAAAATTACTTTGTTCGTCTGCGTCGTAGCATGTAGCTTAGTAAAAAATGCATACCCCAGTCAAGGGCGTAGCCAGGAATTTTGAAAGGGGGGGCCGCGGCCCACAGTGGATACCTAAAAGGCGGTGGGGTCCGGGGGGTCGCGCTCAGAAACGTGAAAGCAGGGTCCAGCCATAAACAAGTAAAAATGTAACTGTTACCAAAATAGCTAATTTTTATACATAAATATGAAGTTTAGTCAAAAATACGGTTGAAAGTAACTATTTTCTTGTGCGAGAGAGGCCTGTATTAGGTCAATTTTCGACATGATTTTCAACCGGAATCATTCAAAAAAATTTTGTTTGGAGTTGAACCAAAAGGGGGTCGCGACCCCCGCAACCCCCCTGGCTACGCCCTTGTGCGGAACCAAATCTTGTAAGCCAAGCTACCACGTATGAGAAAGAAATATGTGAAAACCTCTATGTAAATAATGTTTCATCTCAGGGGCATAGCCAAAACAGGTTACGAGCCGCGCCTCCTGTACATCACTCCTGTCTCCTGAAATATAAAAGAAACGTTAAGTCCTCGTTTATCAGTGAAACCCAAGCACATCCGTTGCCTCTCCAGGTAGAAGCTTCTGGCTACGCCCCCGTTTCGCCTGATGTTGCTTACCGGAGCGCAGCAGGAGGAGGAGCAACGGACTCGGCCCACTTTCGAGTAACAGTGACAACCTACCCAATTTTTCCAAAGTACCCCACCACTCCCCACTTTTGAGTAGCATACTGCGGCCCGCGGTGCATAATATTGTAGCAAACCAACCATATCTAACGCCACTATCAACGAAAGTACTGCAGGTGAAAAATGTTTTAATAAAACACTTGGAGCGTTTCCTGCTGGCCTGGCAGCTCGCGTTTGGCTAAAAACGGTCACACACAGACGGGCCCGTCCATAATATATTACTTAATATTACGTAGGATTGTAATTGCAAAATGGAACAATATAATGCCTGCAATGAGCTATGAACGTTTATGCGATACGAGTTACGGGCAATCAACTGGGTTTATTTGTTCCAAGTCATCGCGAGCTTGCTTTTGCAACATTCCACTAAGCTCGATACACATTTAGAGAAAAAATGCCTTCGAACACTTACGGTTTGAAACAAGGACCATTGCTAACCCCAAAAAATCGTAAATTTTTGAAAAACTGAAAAACGCTAAAAAATGACGCCAGTTAACAGGGCACATCTAAGGTGAAAATAAAATATAACAATTGACACTGCACGACCATTTCTTGCCAAACGCAGGCTGGCTACTAAAGGAAAATACTCAAATCATTTAGCAATATCCGCAGAAGCAAGGGCGTAGCCAGGGGGGTTGCGGGGGTCGCGACCCCACCCCCTTTTGGTTCAACCCCAAACAAAATTTTTTTGAATGATTTCGGTTGAAAATAATATCGTAAATTGTCCTAAAACTAGCCTCTCTCGCACTAGAAAACAATTACTTTCAACCGTATTTTTGACCAAACTTCATATTTTTGTGTAAAAATTCGCTATTTTGGCAACAGTTGCATTTTTTACTTGTTTATAGCGTACTTAATATACCAATTCTGGACCACGCTTTCACATTTCTGAGCATGACCCCCCTTTTTTAGCGCGACCCCCCGGACCGCCCTTTTAGGTGACCACTGTGGGCCGCGACCCCCCCCCCCCACCCCTTTTCAAAATTCCTGGCTACGCCCTTGCACAGAACGTTAGATCAAATTTCGAACTATACAAGAAAACTATGTGTAGGAACGGTCAGCGTGTCTAACAATTTGTAATACTTCGGTCAAACTTTCAATAATACATATTTTGCCATTACTACATCACTGTGTAGAGGTGCAGCATGCTATTCGACAGTAGGGAGATTAGAAAAAATTGCTGGCACCATAATGGAAAATCCTGTTTTTGCCCAAAAGTGATGGGCCACCCCCCAACCAACACGCCTCTTGCTGCGCCACTGCTACTGTGATGCGTAAATTCTAGATAAATAATACTTAAATTGAAACAAATTCTACTTCTAGTTACATTATGATTTTGTTTAAAAAACGAACTGATGATATTCATTCAATCCATTTCAGTCACGATTTGTACTGTCAAATAAAATTTGTTCAAATTCGTTCTTAACTCGCAAGCACATTCTTCACTGCAACAAATCGAAAACAAAAATTGACCTATCGCTTACTGTTAGTATTTCGATACACATACAGAGTGTCGAACAACAATAACAAGCATCAGGGACACAATACCAGGGGGGTGTAGGGGTGGTATTTACCCCTCTGACTTTTTGGACTGGGGGTAACTGTAGTGTTTTACCCCCCTTTCAGTCATATTCCAGATGATGAATACTCTAGTTGCGTGAAGGTCGATGCAGTACATTTTCAGCTGGCAAACGCAACATGAACTTCTTAAGCTTCTGGCTCATCACGTTCAAAGGGACATTGTCAAAACTATAACGACGTCAACATACGGCTATTTCAGTGTTATGATCGAACAAACCACTGATGTCGGTGGTAGTGAGCAGGGCTCCTTATGTGCCCGCTACATAGATCAAAATCTTCATCCAATCGAAGTGTTTCTAGGCTTGTGTGACGTTTCATCAACAACGGGGGAGCATTAACGAAGATGACAGTGGATTCCCTGCTCCAAGTGTCATTGTCAGTTTTGAATGTCCGAGGGCAATGTTATGATGGCGCATCCAACATGGTTGGTAGTTGGTAGATTTAAAGACAATTAATCTGACTGAAATCTGCAAAGAGTTTGTGCGTTATAAGGAAAGTCGATGTCATATTTTTGGACCATTTGACTAATTGGCATTAGATTAATGTTCTACCTAATCTTTAAATGATTTACTTGGTTTTTAACCTAATTTGCAGTTGTGCTGGGTACCACTTAGCAGTATAGGTCATGTAGCGTTTACATTATAGTGTCTCCACCATTTAGAACCTTTGTCCTTTGTAGTCACCGCCAAACTGTACATGCGGTGAAAAATAAGCATAAAATATTTCTCAAAAACTTGTGTGCCCAAGGCACCATGCTGTCAAGCGCTGGGGACAGTATGTCGTGATCGTCGCATCATAGTTGTAGTTTGATGCCTATAACTGGTGCTTCGCAATGCCCAGCTGCTGAGATGTATATGTACCTTAGATGTATACGACCAAAGTTACCCCCCTCCCACTTTCGAGATCGATGCTGCGCCCTTGAGAAGTATAACAATTACTTATTCCGCGTTAAAAAACAACAAAAAGGCCGTGTTCACATTGTGACCTGTGTTAACAATACGGTCGATCCGTTCCGAAGGATTTGTGTTCACAACGCAATTCGATCCGATAGCATACGATCAAACTATGTACCTATCATATACGTACGTGTTTAGTATATGTATTTTTTCAAACTACATCATTCGATTCGCGTTCAACAAAATATATGCATGCCCTATTGGATGGGATTCGGATCGGATGCAGTGTGAACACTCCATACAATACATGTGCGAATCGCATCAGAACGGATCGGATGAGAAAATGTGAATACGAGAACACACTCTAAGAAATGTGCTTTACACAACCCTGCTCCAAAATAGTTAGATATGCTTGTGCCAACGGTTAAATAAACTTGCTTGATTCCACTATTTAACGTACTGGATTTTTATTTTGTCAATCTCAACGATGTTTGTTGACTTAATAATGAGAGGTACTAGGCGGTACTTTGTTCTCATGGACCAGAGAACTTTTCATTAACATGATATATGCACTGCTTGTCCGCTTACTACAACAAGTATAAATGTAAATTTGTGCAACAGAATACAACTATCTGCCCTATAACCCAGGCTGGCAAACATTAGTACGCGCCGAATTTATGAAAATAATTTTATCACACAACGCGTCGAATTAAATATTTATAAATAAACTGTGTGAACATTTAGGATATTACTCCAAATATTCACACATTCCATCAATTAAGATTTCAATAGCCTATAACACCAAATATGTGTACAAATTGCGCTCATAATTTACCCAAATTCCGATTGGTAAAAAATCCATCATAGGGCACGATTTACGCGTAGTTTAGAAAATATTTGTTCAATTATCGTATATCATATTTCTCATCATATTTCACTGCAAAACGACTATGAGCACGCATGCTCCGGTATATCCAAATCAAGAAACTGAAAAAAATGAAATATATTAAAGGTTTCCTCACGCAAAAATTTAGTTTTTCCTAATGTATTCGGCTCCGGCTGCAATCTTTGTTATAATAATTCTAACACTCATAATCCTATTTTATATGGGTAAATACGACATAAATCAAATTAAACGTCCACCAATGCAAGTGTTAGAAAGTGAGAGAAATTTTCAGCAGCCATCTAAAAACAAAATATATTTTTTCAAAAGAAAACACAAGAGATCAATACGCAATTCCGCCACTTATTTCCGATTGCGATCTTAGCGCGTATTTCGTTTTCAAAACAAAAATATTGTACGATAGCGAGTGTCAACAGTTACACTGACAAAGTGAAAATGGAACCAATAGCGCGGGGGTTGTGTGTGGGGGGCTGTGGTTTAAGGGGACGTTTTGTGGGGGGGTGTTATTGCTTTTTCTATATGTGGTTTGTATAGATTATAGCTCTAATATATATTGAGTTTGTTTGATTTATATTCTCGGTCCCAGGTTGGGGGGGTAGAATTGGGGAGGGGGTTGACCCCAAGTGGGCCGTGTGGTATCCAAATGGAAGAGGATACGCGAAGAGGGAGGGGGCAGAGAGCACACGCGCAAAACCGGCTAAGTGCCGCCGTTAGGGCCCCCCGTACCCCCCGATCGGGGGGGCCGGGCCTCCCCAGGGGCCCCGCAGGGGCCCCTAAGGAAGAAATGTCAGAGCCCCGAAATGGCCCAAACGAAAATTCTGGGCAGTCGAGCGAGACTCGAAATCATGACACGCTAAACAAGGAAGCCTTTAAAGTAAATGAAATATTAGAAAGAATTTTAAGGCAAAATTTCCAGTTTTCGACTATCGGCCTGCTTATTTCCTAGTATCGTCAATGTTGATAAAAAAATACACTTTCAAATACTTTTATTGTTTCAGATAATTCCATATTTCTGACTAAATATTTCGTAATATTGTCGTCAATTTACCCTCAAAATCGTCATGAAACGCCATGAAAGTGGTCACGCTAAACGGGTCAAAGCAAGTGCCGAACAATCTAAATTAGCTAAATTGCCGAAGCTTACGTCCTTTTTCAGCCCGTCAACATCAGCGACGAGTACCGCAAGTGATTGTATTTCTGAACCGGACAATCCTTCATCGCCTGAGACCGAGCAAGATGTTACTGGAAACTTAGCTCCTGGCGCGGAAAAACCACCACCACCGACATCAGTCCTTGTCCACTTGACTCAGGAACTCGGGGATGATCCAGGCGATTGGCCCGCTCAAATCACTGATAACCAACGTTGTGCCGTAGTCCGTCGCGGGCCCGTTCAAATTTGTATAGAATTTCCTTACAACAGCTCAAACCGGCGATTTTCAAACGCTCACTACAGTCGGACATTGCCAAACGGTGAAAAACTGGCTCGATCATGGTTAGTTTATTCAAAAAGCAAAGACAGTATCTTTTGCTTCTGCTGCATTTTGTTTGGTTCGCAGAATGTGCCACTCCGTTGCGGAATGAATACATGGGAAGGCCTCTCAAAAAAATTGCGCGACCATGAATCAGGCACGACGCATCAAAATTGTCTTTCGTCATGGTTTGAGCTACGACGGCGACTGCAATTGGAGATGACATTGGACAACCAGGAATTGAACCGACGTAATCGAGAGATGGAGTTCTGGCGATCAGTACTGAGGCGCCTTATTGACATCATTCGTTTTTTGGCGGCCCGTAATCTTCCTCTCAGAGGTTCAACATCAATCCTTGGTTCACGAGATAACGGCAATTATTTAGGAATCTTCGAACTCCTCGCAAAGTACGACCCCGTTCTTGGTGAACTTCGTGACCGCATCGAGTCGAAAAAGACGTCCGATCACTATTTGAGCTGGCAAATTCAGAACGAACTCATAGATGAAATCGCGAGCGCTGTAATTCAGAGCAATTTAAGTCATGTCCGCGCCTCCAAATACTTTGCGGTGATTTTGGATTGCACACCTGACGTTTCGCATAAGGAGCAAATGTCCATAATTTTACGCTTCGTTCAGTGTATTCCGGGTACTGGCGTCACTGTACAGGAAAAATTCTTCGGGTACATCACCGTTACTGACACTACAGGTGGCGGACTTCTTGAGGCTTTCTTAGCCAAGGCAGAAGCACTCGGCTTGACTATGGCCGACTGCCGTGGGCAGTCATATGATAACGGCTCAAATATGAGCGGCAACAAAAGTGGTTTACAAGCTCGTCTTCTCCGGGAAAATAACCGGGCACTTTTTGTACCTTGCGCTACTCATACGCTCAATTTAGTCGTATGTGATGCCGCTAAGTCATCAGTCCGTGCTACGACGTTTTTTGGAATCATCACTAGACTTTATACTATATTTGTATCTTCAACGGCTCGCTGGGCCATTGTCAGCTCAAACTGTCCCTTATCCCTGAAATCCCATGCGGACACTAGGTGGGAAAGTCGTGTTGAAGCTATAAAACCCATAAGATACCAGTTTGCGCAAGTGGTTGAGTCGCTGGGGCAACTACAAGAATATGCGACTGAAAAGCGCGACGGGGTAACCGCAAGCGAAGCTACTTCGCTTCTGGATGCTATCTTTAATTGGCCTTTTCTTCTGACGATGGTAATCTGGTACGACATCTTGTATCAAGTGAATGAGGCCAGCAAATTACTTCAGTCACCTTCAATCACATTGGACGTTTTACTCAAAGAACTGGAAACCACTCGTACGTTCTTGGAGGACTATTACAGATCTGGATATTCCAAAGCAGCGACAATTGCGCGAGAAATAGCTGAAACGCTCGGCATTGAGCGAGTATTTCCACAACAACGGCCTCGACGAAAGAAGCGCCAATTCGACTACGAGAGTCGTGACGTCGACCGCACACACGATGCTGAACACCTTTTTGTTGTGGAATTTTTCAACGTTCTCATGGATCAGGCCAAAATGTCTTTAAATGAGCGATTTCTTCAGGTTAAAGAAGTGGCTTCAGTCTTTGGGTTTTTCGCGAACTCTAAACAGATCAACATCGTCTGTAGTGACGGAACCGTGGCTGAAAAATGCCGGTCATTTCAGGAGAAAATGGGCGACGTCGATGCTGCTGATTTAGCACAAGAAATGATCCGTTTTGACACTAGTTTGCGCAGTGTTAATCCTTCAATCACTGTTATGTCAGCAATAGACATGCTTAATTACATTATGAAATCGGAACTGCAAGAAGTATACCCGAACTTCTCGATAGCATTGCGGGTCTACGCTACGATGCCTATCAGTGTCGCTTCCGCTGAGAGAAGTTTCAGTAAACTGAAACTAATCAAAACTCCACATCGTTCAACTATGGGCGACGACCGATTAACGAGTTTGGTAATTTTGTCCTGCGAAAATGAAGATGCCGGCAACATTGACTCAGAAAATTTGATTAATGAATTCGCCAAAGTAAAAGCGCGACGTAAACCTCTGATGTGACAAACTCCATTGCTTTAAATGACATAGTGTAAGTGTTTAACTTTCAGTATATTGGGGCCCCGGAAGAAAATTTCGGGGGGTAGCTCCAGTACCCTAGCGGCGGGCCTGCTCGGCTAACATATCACTGCACATACATAAAATCATCTCACTAGTTCGCATAAAAAGTTTGCACGTACATAAATAAATAATAAAAAAATCGTCTAAATAGGAAATTTATATGAATTTTAATGTTTAACGCATGCCTAAAAACAAACCAACAACAACAAACGAAAAAACCAGTCGAACAACTATTAATTTAATTGTAACTCATACTCGTGCAAGTTCCCAAGCCCTCATGTCGCAGGGAGGAATAGCGGGTGCGACGCTGGGGAAGATATCAGGAGGGTTCTGAAAAACCTTTTTTGCCCCTATTTTTCCACATTGCACCCGGGTTTTGCCAAAATGTTTCACAGGATCAGGTTTCATCGGGGGGCGGGAGATCAGTTACGCCCCGAGAGGGGTCCGAGCCTCAGGGAACTAATACCCCTGACCCATCTAAGAGCATATATGATGATAACCCCCCAGGGCCGTAATAAACATCAGGCGAGCGAAGAAGTCCAGTCCCTCAGTTTTAGAGAATGTGTAAAACCATGGTTTCATTTACCAATAGGTATCCTTTGGGGTGGACCATGTCAAATTTGACGCATACTGTGTTAATTGTGTAACTACTAGAAACCCTACACTTGAAAACGGTACTGCGCCGTTTGCTGACTACTAGATTGACAATTTAGTAGTTCCGAACGAAAAAGCAACTAAGCTGACTTTATATAATTTTTTCAAATAGCTCTCGAAATATTGTCAACGACAAAAGCAAATAAAAAAACATTGTAAAATATTAACAAATAAAGAGATAAAGATATATAAAATGATTCTAGACTAAATTATAGTCATAGAATTTCACGAACATTATCCGTCTATAGAAACGGCTCATACTCATGGAGAGAATGATCTGTGGAGCTTGTCTCGCACATGCATTATTGCCTAAAATTATGCGAAACTAAACTTAACCAGCATCCAGTCACCACGACATTTTCTTATTCTGTTCACATCTATGTTACTGAGCAGTTGTTACAATAAGCTGCAGTTATTATTTTTTAAAATGTCGCTCAAGCTAAATATTGAGTTTACCGGGAATGGAAAACTGGGCCTTCCGCATGCACAGTAGACATGTTAACCACTACACCACTGACCCGCTTGCAATGGTTGGTGATAAGCGCTGTTATGCAAACTAGCGAATCAGTGCTTTCGCTAGAAGTAAATTGCGCTATCACTACACTAGTCAATAATATGTTTTCTATTTCGCTAAAATCAAATTCGTTTGGAGAACGGAAGTTTGCGGGATTTGAATTAGAAGGTTATATTCGTGATCCACAACGTATAAACTACAGGACCGTTTCGCTTATGCCGTTTCAAATTGCATTGAATTTGTTCGCAACAGAGACGAACTCTAACATATAACAAATGTTACTGTACTGTCGTAAGCTGATTAGAAAACCCTTGGGCTAACAACGAAATCAATCTAATTCCATATTTGTTCCGAAAAAATATGAGTGCGGTTTCTACATGGGCTATCACAAACCAGGACCGTTGAAGGTTCATCTTAAGTTTAGTGGTGCATCGTAGATAGAGGTAATTGAGAGAGTGTTTAAAAATGCTTAAATCTTCTGAGTTTCGTTTAAAATAATTCGCATACACTGCATACAATCAAAATTATTTTTAATAATGTTTGTTTCTTACGTGCATTTAGTAATCTTTACTTATGTCGAAAATATGCATATGAATTTATACATTTACTTTATATATACATACTAAAATGTCTTAGAAATAGTTCCATTAATCGTCATCATAAAAGCCACATCGATTAACGCAATCTGTTCTTTGACAACAAAAAGAACTCATTTCTAAGTCGTTCTATGTACAAGTTAAATGTGTGAACCTCAAAATCGTCATATAAAAATTGAATATTTTTCAAGTATACAATACACCGGAGTCGGGTATCATCCGTGTCATTGAACAATTAAATTGTCTGATCTTTAGTGATTATGATCAGATTCATCTATATATATCTTGATATATAATATTCGTATAAAGAAATATTTGTACAATAGCAAATAATTTTGTGTATATATTTGTACATGTGTATGCGTGAGATACGCTTAGTGCCGGTGTCAAGATTTTAAGATGGCGGTGTCTACATAGAACTACTTATTTAATGTATAAACAATTTTTTATTGGGGAGTTTTTGCTCCGAAATGTTGAAGTGTGATTCTTGGCCCATACGACCCCTTCGGCACAGTACATGTATCTATGCCACATATGTAAATGTACATATACGTACACTATATATCACATGCATATGCAGCGTATATACACTTGTCACTTCTTATGGTGCTACGGTTACTAGTATATTTATATTAATTCGCTATATACAAGTAATAATATATACATTATTATATGCGTGTTATAAGATATAATTTTGTAATGGTTCATCGTTTTTCGTAAAATAATATTAATCATGTTCATAAGTCAGATTTATTGATTTTTAAGACAAATATATAAAGAGAGGTCAAGTTTAACACATTTATACATGAATTATAGTGTCAATAAATAAGGGGAATGATATCAATATAAGGAGTGAGTGAACTATTTGGTCGTGTGTGCGTGCATCGGTCAGTGGTTACATAGACGCGAGGCGCAGAAAATTCCGATCTACAACAAACCCCTCATCATTTTGAGGTACCCGTAGCATTCCATTATGTAATATGGTATTAAATTGCAAATGACTGTTATACTGTTTTAATATATTAATTATTAACTATATCCTATTCATATCCATATTAGATAGAACATAACTTAACTGCATACATATAGGATAACTTTCAACTAGAATCTTCGTTGGTACGATTGGGTGATTGATGATTTTAACTCCTCCATTCTATAATTGATCGGAAAGCATTAAAATACATAAACAGCAAAACAATGCACAAAAGTTGTCCAGAGCAAACATGCCTCTTGGAAGAAAATACGTAAGTTAGATTTCCCACAAGTACCCAGTAATAAATTTTTGACAAAGTAAATGCATTCAATATTTTTTCATACCAAAACGCTGAATCTATATAAGAATGATTGTTTTCCACTGTTCCCTTATTGAACGTATATACGCTTGGCATCATTATGAGCGCGATACGTTACACGGTCTTTTGAGATACAAGCTACTTGCGCAAACGGAGCTAGTGTGGCTTTTCTACGCTCACTGACAATCTCAATGTTCCAAATTGAGTTACTTAAGCCCCTTTTTGAAAATCTCTGCATAATAATATCGGCAATGCACTAATCGCAGCGCCTCAGCCACTTTCGTCATATATTTATTTTTCTTTTATACTGGGCTCTTCATTTCTTCCTCCAAAAACCAACAACACAAAACTTTTTGAAATCTATAAATCACAGCTTTTAAAAACTGCCATTTGAAGCATTCATGTTTCACGTTAGAGGCCCTTAGCGTTTGGCCTATATGATGCATACTAAGCAAATACGATTTCAACCATAAAAACTCATATATATACCTAATATAGCTTTCTTGCGTACAACAAAAATTTAAAAGGTGACCAAACTTAGCTATTTTTGTTCCAAAATTTCTAGTTTTGTTCCTAAATTTAGCATTTCTAGCCCCTTGCGGGGTCCCACATCATCAGCAACGTACTCAATATGGGTTTCAAATGAATGAAAGCAATGTGTTTAACAGATTAAATACCCCATAAGCAAATCGTTCACCCCAATAAAGCTACTCTGCTAAATATGTTATAGCTATCGAAGAGCATATTCCGCGTATGGTGGTTTCCATTCTTCCACCGGATACCATTGGAGAGAGTTATAAGCTAAAGTTTGGGGACCTTTAATATCAGCTCTAAATAAATTGAGTAATGAATTTGAAGCTCGAACCCATATTAATTGTGTAAAATATGTGCGGCATACAATTTCACAGTGAGAATAGTCGTTAAATCGGTAAATTTATGATGAAGCAAAACTTCCAGAGTTCGATTCAGAATATAACTTTGAACACGTCAAGCATCCCGAGAACGCAACATAAAAATAATGTTAAGTAGTAGTGTACACCTACCTACACCTGTAGCTAAATACCTCGTTGGTACCATTTAAGTTTACTTTCAATTTACATTTTTGTTGAATTAATGTTTCTTAGAACCTACAGCCCTATAAGATTTAGCGGTTACAATTTTTATGGAGCCTTCATACAAATCTTTCTCACGAGTCCCGACCTCGAAAGTCTGCAGCTTTTCCTTAAAACATTAGTTTCACAAAACAAAATGGAAATTTACTACTTTTATGACTTCTTCATTATAGATTTTCTTCACTATAGCTCATAATAGGTTTATTTTCTGTATAAAATATCTTAAAAGCCTCCGGAAATAGACAGTGATTAACTAGTCGAGCGAAATTGGAAAGTCCTTGATAGAATCTCATTATATTTGTATAATAGAACTCAGCCAAACCAAGACAAAATACTACGACAGAAAAAAGTTATGACATGTCTGGAAATCGGATTTAGCGAAAAATGGTTGCGCGGACAATATTTCACATATATATGATCCTCATGGTCTACCATTTATATGTACAATTTGGATTTTTTAACGCTTTTAGATCTCGCTAGAAACACCATTAATCCCGAAAAGTTCCGATTTTTTTGATAATTGCATAAATTCTATATAGGCATATAACTAAGCGAACCGATAAACTGAGTAGAATGGACCCAAAATTAGCTCCATGAGTTTATGCGGCTAAGAGTTATAGAAATATAATAGATATAGAGGTATTAAAAGACCCCCATAATACAGTATTTGTCCACTTCGTACGAACACCACTTAACATTTTTGTGAAAAAAGAAATAAGCAAAAGCCAATAGTTGAAACAGACCGAAATGATACCCAGATTTCTACCATACATAACAATGAAAGGAAATAACAAAATGTTATCAATGTTAACATATGTGCACCAAAGAGTTTGTCGTTGGGAACTATGTTTTTTTGGGGTCGGACCCAAAAAATTTGGCTAGACCCAAGGTGAACCCAGGGCAGTTTCGGCTTTGGAGACATATCATTTGCAAATAAATTGTATTACAAAATGCACGCTTTTAGCCGTTCGTGCTTACATGTGTACATAGTTGCTTACTGCTGGATTCATGGATGGCCCTCGTCCTTTATCCTGCCTTGGGATAGGCAGCGAATAATTGGTCTGATTTTTCCCCCTCAGCCCAATCAGGGCCGAATAATTTATGTATTTGTAATGTAAATGTAAACGTAAAATTGCGTTTCGTAATTACGTTTTTTATTGTGTAAAAATTCGTGAAATTCTCGAGCCAAAAATTGTAAATCTGTACCCAAATTTTAAAGTCTGGACCCAAAAAAATTTGGTGGACCCAAACTGAACCCAGGGTCCGTTTGAAAAAACCCTGCTTGGGAAGGTCGGACGTCGAACCAAAAATTCGCTACACCATGCACTGTTTCACTGAGTTTTGCTTTGCTTTAATATAAGCCATATCGTTGATGTTTCCGAGCGCTCCAACTACAGGAAAAAGTCACATTACCGAATATGGCTGAAAAGTTTTCCGTGAGGGGAAGACTTGATAAATCAATTTTTGCTGATCCTGTCTGGAGGTCAGACCCTCGCAGCTCCTATGGGTGCACCACTGGTTGCTAAGACAGAAAAACAAAAATTTTCACTATCATTTAATTTAAGAAAACATGACAACATTTATATTAAATAGTTGTTTTCGATCAGAAAACACAAAAAAACATTCATGACGACAGTGATTCTGCACACTATCCTAGAGGCGTTTCTTAGTCTACTGATCTATCTATTTGCTCTATGCGCATGCCCAACCCTAAACATATATATATATTATATAGAAAACAAATATTTCAAATATATATGTATATACTGCAAGGTTTTTGTATGGTCTAGATCGAAGCTAATATTGTTTTTCGCTAGAAAGTGTTAGAATCGATTGTAATATACACAAATTTATGCATGCAGAATTAGCAAAGCTGTAACAACTTTAGCTGGAATTAATTTTGTGACAGCCGTCAGCGGTGACATTGTTTTCACTTTGTTGACAGTTCAAGCTTAAGATGCTGGGAGCTCGATCACAGCTATGCTGCAGTAGGTGGTGCAAGCATTCGATGTTCGACCGCTGGCGCTCGTCACAAAAAACATTCATGACGACAGTGATTCTGCACACTATCCTAGAGGCGTTTCTTAGTCTACTGATCTATCTATTTGCTCTATGCGCATGCCCAACCCTAAACATATATATATATATTATATAGAAAACAAATATTTCAAATATATATGTATATACTGCAAGGTTTTTGTATGGTCTAGATCGAAGCTAATATTGTTTTTCGCTAGAAAGTGTTAGAATCGATTGTAATATACACAAATTTATGCATGCAGAATTAGCAAAGCTGTAACAACTTTAGCTGGAATTAATTTTGTGACAGCCGTCAGCGGTGACATTGTTTTCACTTTGTTGACAGTTCAAGCTTAAGATGCTGGGAGCTCGATCACAGCTATGCTGCAGTAGGTGGTGCAAGCATTCGATGTTCGACCGCTGGCGCTCGTTCACACTACGAAAGTGTTGAAGGTAGAAACCTCGTGTATGCGATACTGCCACCAAAACTACACACAAAATTTAGCATTGAAACAGTGAGAATACAGGTTTAAATATAAAATTCTCAATGTTTCAATTGTTTAATTACATTTCGGCATGGACAGTGAGTGAAACATGCTATTAACTCTTTAATGCCCGTGCTTTAATTTGTGTATCGTGCAATGTTTGGCAAACCCGAAATCGGCGATGCGAAAGGAACCAGGATTATTTGATCACAAGCGGCAGATGCAAACCACTGAGCTTGGCGCTGCTCATCGGTTTCTTAAGGAACCTCGCAATGCGTATAAAGAACAACACGCGAGCGCTCAAACGTATGGCATGCCATAAACATACAGGCGGGTTAACACTTTCTGACAAATCTTTAAAATAAAATCAAATAGCAAGGGCGGATGAAAGGAGAAGGATGGGCGAGGTGCCGTGCCCGCTTTGTACTAATACTGAAAAATATTCCTGTGGATATCAGGTTATATGTTTATAATGAGTGAAGGTTAAAATTCCATTTTTCGGTTTATATAGATACATATATTTCCACTGAACGCGGTGATTAAGCATTAAGCAGACACCAAAGTTTCGCCCTCCTGGCCTAAAATAGAAAGAAGATTACCAAGGTGTGGTAATGTAGGACCAATGTAGTTAATGATCTATCATGGAAACCCGCCCCTTTACAGCGAACAATATCCGCCACTGCATCATGTAAGTTGCTAGAGAAATAAAACAAAATTTATCTCTTGTGGAAACCATCAATGATCGTTAATTTTCACTAACCTGTGTCGGCGATGGCGTGGTGAGCGAAGCCCGGGAACTTTCAGCAGACGACGATGCGTTACTTTCGGGTCGATTCAGCCTTCGGCCACTAGCACCACCGCCGTTTCTCGACGCTTGGGACCCACCACTCGATGAGTGACCGGCTTCTTCAGACGATAAAAGAGATGATGAATCACAAAACGCTGAGTCATTATCCGGGCTATGCGATCGACCATTAGTGCCGCTACTTGACGCAGTATTGGATGCGGATGTGTCCTGAAGTTTATAAATCAATGAATGCAGGGTGTCTACGGCCCCGCCGCTGTCAAATTTAAGGGTTTGCAAGGGTAATTTTGATCAAAATTCAAGGGTTCTTAAAGGGTCGTTACTGATCAAAAATTTCGAGGAACTACTTGAAAAATGCATTTTCGCAACGCTGTACTAAAACAAACCATCACTCAGTCTCGCAAACCACTACAAATATGACTCATCCAAATCAGAATACAATTTAGAGCTCATCCAAAGCGCTTGCATTGAAGAAGTCATGAAACAAAAAACCTGAAACAAAAAACCTGGCAGGACAAGGTGGTTATATAAATCATATTGATGTAATCACCAGGTTTGGTCTGCCAGATTTTTCTTGTTTCAATTAGTAGATTGATATTATTTTTTCCAATGTTTCATAGCACTACGGACGGCCTGTGATATGAATCTGGACGCTGCATATCGTTGTGTGGGTTTCATAATCACTAGTCAAGAACTGTAAGCAATCTTGAAGTTAATTTTACAAAGAAAATTTGTGGCAAATTTAAACTGTAAAAATGGATTAACCACTAAAACGGCGCGAAGCGACAAAATTTTTCCCAACATTTTGAGGTTTTCTTGTCAAAATCTCCTAACAAAAACATACATATTGAGCTGTCTTCAGACCCAAATTCAAGGGTTTTCAAATGTTTTAGTCAAATTCAAGGGTTTTCAAGGGTAACTTTCCAATTCAAGGGATTTCAATAAGGATTTTCAAGGGCGCGGACACCCTGTGAATATCAGTGACAGTGATGCACAGCGACAAGTCCTTAATCCGGTCCCAAACGTCTTTAACGGATACCGACTCTGGACAAGTCCAACTCGTAACAATTTTCTGAGCGTAACTGTAAACTCACAAAAATTCCACGAAATTAAATTTGGTACTCAGAGTTACTGCGTATTTCCTTGACATGTGTTATGATAACATTTCTCTAAAAATGACGGAAGTTAAATCTGCCTTTAAAAATAAGTTCCAGCAAATTTGGTACACTGTCGGACGAAACATTTGATTTTTGTTAGCTGAAAATATATTTTTGCGTAAGTAGGTCAGGACCATGCACCCATCCGGACCGCGAAATTTGCTCAGGTTGCATGAGTAATCAGTGATTGTTTTTAGGGTTTATGAATATGACAATGTCTAGATATCATAAAAAACCTGTTAAATGGTTAAATGCTCTGCTTGCCGACAATCTTATTCGAATCGTATTAACATATGTAAATGTACAAATCTTAGCAATAGAGAAGTTTTTCAGAAATAGGTGGAGATACTACGCTATGACTTAGCATATACGTAAGGTATTAATTGCATATTGGCTAGTCTGAAGCGAAACCAAAGCCTTGATTAAGTCTAAGTATATGCCAATAAAATAAGTACAAATACAAATAAAGTACAATAGAATGTCGCTGGCCTAATTTTCGAGATGGAAAAATGGGGCAATTTTCGTAAAATTGAATCAGCTAATTAATATAATTGTTTTCAAATTGACATGCATTGATATCTGATCAGTTAAGCAATATCCACAAGCTACATTAGTACCATTCCATATATCGGTTAAGTAATTTCATATCAATTGGATAGCTGCCATTTGAGTAAATAAAATCTAAACTAGACAAAGACAACGCAATCTCAGACGGCTGAGTTTATGTTCCAAATTAAATGCCCATGGTCAGGCGCACACAGGGTTTTGCTGGGGCGGGTCCGATGTCAAACCAAAATCTGTTTCCCCTCATTTACTTCATAGTATTGCTTTAGCTCAAGGCTATCCGGCAGCAAGGTATTTTCATATTCCGAAAATTTAAGGCGGCGTTTTCAGAATGTGGGTCCATGATAAAAAATTTTGTTAGCCCAATTTGGTATGTCCAGACCACCCGTTTGTATGGCCCATTGCCAATAATTTGCATTATATATGTGTGGTCGATAAGTAATTTTGATTGATTGCTATAATAATAGCCTTACTTCGTTAAAAAAGATAGGGATGAATTTATTTTGTGCCCGTTCGAAAATTTTAAACATGAAAACTAACTTACTAAGCCATTGCTACCATCTTTATTGGACAAGGTGGGTGATAGTAGCTTCGATGCTGTTCCCTAAAAACCAAGAATAGTTTTCAGAATTTGATGTCACAATAAAACATTTGCAATACGAATAATATTTTTGTCACAGCTTTCAGTGCAATGGAAACTGCAGAATATATTTTTGAACATATGTCTTGATTTATCGCCCCTATACTAACACTCATACTTATTTTTGCTATTCCAATTCAACCACGGTCTAAACATGTGCTATTGCCAACATCTGATGTTGCTGGCACAGGTTCGGGTCAACTCGCATAACCAGTCATGTCAAAGTACCATAAATGGGCGTCCATTATGAGCGCCTAATCTGAAATAACCACAATTATAAAAATAAATTGAAAAAAGCAGTTACTGTGTGTTTGCCATTGTTTCTAAGTTGCAGCGTGATCTTTTTGAGTAATTTCGGGTCCTGCTCTATTAAAACTTGTATAATTACTGGCAATGTAAGCACTTTGGCGCTACAAGCACCTTTCTTCCGCCAGATATTGGTGAACGTAGAGTGTTACAGTAACTCTATTCTATACTTATCTGTGTACGAATTTATATTAATGGGTGAACCAATGTTGCCTTGGGTGAATAAGCAGCGAATACACCATGGACATTTTTGTTACTTTTCTATGTGTTGTTCGATGAAACGCTACAAGCAAAACAGTTATACAGATTAAGCATCGGTAATTGTTAATCTGTTGTACAATGAAGAAATTTCACTGAAGCTGTCTCTTACAAACAATCTTACCATTAGATGTCGACAGATTCTGATTCTGAATGTTCTATTATTTTATTCTGATACAGTGCTACAGACAAAGGATCGTCTTTTTTTACTATGTTGAACATTAACAAAATTTCACTGCAAATATTTGTTATGATTTACCTGGCCATTGGTTGTCGACGGATACCGTGACGTTAAAGAAAGAGCGTTCGGTGGGCGACGTGATTTTGGTGCAGTAGATTTTACCGAATGACCAGTTGTCAACGAAGATGAAGAAAGGCCTGTGTTGACAGCCGCAAGTTGAGCAAGCCATGACGTATCGTTAGCCGAAACCGAGGGATTATTGAGCTGCGATTCAAGTTCACATAGCTCGCCAAGCAATTCATCAAGGTCGACATCAGGACATTCTAAATTTCAAAACTGCGCTATAATCATTTAGGTTAAGAAATATTATCGCATTTCGAAAATATATCGTTTACCCGGAATAAAATTTCACTGTTATGAATTGAGAATTATAATTTGTATTCGATTTTTTTGAACCGAATGGAACTTACTAATTTACGTAATTGATCGGTGATGTTTCCATTTGTCACATCGTATCGTTTCTATTTATTCATCGTCATTAGCGAGAGGTGTTTGCGGGCAAAAATGGTTGAGGAAGGGTGGTACGCGCGAAAATTATAAGCATTTTCACCACTACAAGGCTGTTCCCGAGGACTCAAAGAATTTTCACGCTGGCGAAGCCCGCAAAATGTAAACCTGGCTTTGGGAGTTCATGATTATCATATTTCCAAAATTTTACTGCATTTTTCATTTCATAACACTAAATTATTATCTTGGACTACCTACCAAGGCTATATGACAGCGAAAGTGATTACTTCTGTCGCCCACCTCCTTACCGCCCAGGGAGCCACCATAAACGCAATTCCAACTGTCAATTTTTCAGCACATAAGACCGCTAGGTTGACAACGCTAACAAATTGGAACCATCTGTTCATTTCGACAAAAGCCCTCGCTGCTGAGAAAGTTGGTGCCCCCAGGTTGCAACTGCAGTTGACCCCCATAATGAATGTATGCACCAGTAAGAATGTCCTTTTGACACCCCTTACAGATGGTCATGTGAATCTGAGAGAATGCTTTTACAAGTATGCGGTGTAAATTAGATGTGTCAATAGTGGCAAGTATACTCTATCGAGAAGCTTGCCTAAATTCTCATTGCGTAATGAGCAGAGTGTCCTCAAATAGCGTTTAATTTGAAAAATTCTTTTTCACCGTTTCTTTGTCGCATAACTGTTCATCAGATTAATGGATTTTCGCATTTTTTTATTTGACGCCTATAGAAATGCATTTGTGTACCTAGGTTTGTATTTGCGCTGCTTCCATGATTTCCTGCCTAAATTTTCACAAAACCAACACAAATTAGACACTTTTTGATTTTCGTCGTTTGAGGTGACGCAACATTTTATGTGAGAACTTTAGACAGAGGCATCGGATCGAAAAATTGGGACCAACATGCAGGATCATCTCCTCGAGGACGACAACTCTGCTGTTTATGCACGACTACATATGCATTTTTGTCAGAGCAGCAGTTTTCGACCTATGAGCCAAAGTTTAAAAACTGCTCCATAAAATGAAATTTCCAAAAAAATTTCAAAGCAAGCGGCTTGCTAGCATGGGATGAATGATACGATGAATGTGCTATTTAACACGTTAAACACGTTTATCTCACTGCTGTAAACCGAGAATAGGTGGGTTATTAATCGCGCGGGACGGTGCCGTAGGAAAATTAGGTAAATTTTGGCTCCAAAGATTACCAAATATTGCCACTTTTTAATATATATATATGTAGGCCATTAACATGTCTGTCTAAATTTTCCCAGTTGCAGAATACGACGAAAACAATTGGATTTACGTGGTATGCATCAAATAAGGCAAGCAAAAATCACTCTTCAACATAATTTTTCTTAAAATTTGTGACAATAAATTTCAAAAGTTTTCGTCATTTTGGTCAATGAAAGAAGAAATAGAGTTGTTCGGTTTTAATATATATATGACTAACACGACAGTAGAATTGCCATAAGTATTACAGGTGTATATATTCCTATCGTGGGACTTTAAACGGGCTAATGAACATGAATTTAGAACGGCGAAATGATCCCTGCGAGAAAGATAGACATACTCTGTCCGTTTTCCCTCGCTTTGCGATTTACAATTTATAATGAAGAATACTTCAAAAAAATTTTTAACAAAATCGGTATTAATATACCTTGAATATTCATCATGGACAATCGAAACGTATCCATTTTCGGCTTCGGTGGTAGGCTTGGCTTTGGCCTCGGCTTCACTTGCGACGGATCACCAGCGCCAGGTGGCGGTGAAGGTAGATTTTCGACAACAGCTGCATTCGTCGTCGTTGGTGTAAGAGAACATTTTGGTGATGCTTGATTGCTATTGTTTCTGCTGCTGTTGTTGTTATTGTTTTTTGATTTGGCAGTGGTTCGTGGTGATGAAGTATTTGGGGCGTTGTAAGAAGTCTGATTAAGCAATGGCGGTTTACTATTCGGTTTATTATTGCTATTATTGCTGAGATTGGTGGCAGTGGTACAGTTGACCATATTTGGCCGTACACCATCTAATTCCTAAAATAAAATTATGTCATATAGTATATACAATCGCTTATGTACTGACTGGCACTACCTCAAATTTAGCTTATAAAGCTCGCTGAGGCGTTGGATTTTTCAGACTGGAAGGTGAATCATAAATGAGCGTCAAATGATCGTCTAAAACGTATAGTGATTTACTTAGGTGTCAAATATTAACAACAGTTTAAATATGGGCTAATAATTTCAACGGCTGGTTTAAAAATACATTAAGTTAATGCGTAAACGTGTATAACATTTTTCAACAGGGCGAAATGAATGCCAATGTACAGAATTACAGACTCTATCACCGGGATTGTTGGTTCACATTAGATATACCTATTATTTTACACGTCTTTATTTATGCGAACTCCTGAAAAAGTAGAAGAAGGCTGTTGTTGAAGTTTTCTATTTAACTCAAAACTCGCAAAAGAGCAAAGAAATTATTTTTGCTATTACGGGGTAAGCCCAACGCTTGCTGTAAATATTATTAACTGCAGAATAGTTGTTTGCAACAGGGTTCCAACAATCTATTAG
Organism: Trileptium ribeirensis; assembly: GCA_030248225.1. NCBI lineage: Eukaryota > Metazoa > Nematoda > Enoplea > Enoplida > Thoracostomopsidae > Trileptium > Trileptium ribeirensis. The sequence continues at coordinate 9,753 of JASANE010016323.1, read as the reverse complement.
AAGGCTCAAATCTGTACTCTCACTCTCATATGCTTAATTTAAATCTATGTTTATTTGAGTCAATTTTCATTTTTTATAAATTTCCAAGGCTTTCTCATTGCAGCAATCGCAGCGTTGAGATATTGCCTTAAGAAATTTATATATATATATTACATAAATGTTTCGTTTCTCATTAAAATATAACAAGGTTATTTTAGTACTCAACAAAACGATTCAAATGAGCATGGGCATAAATACCGGGGGAGAAGGGACGCGCGACACGTCCCCCCACAAATATACTTGAGGGGCGACCATGCCAGAAATACAGCAAGTTGGTCACTCATGTATGTATGTTTAAAAGTATGCTTATAACGTCCCCCGCCAGAAAAAACTTTGCCATGCTGGTCAATTATATATATTTGTATATAGAAATTTATGCCTGGGGGACAGATGAGTAGGTCCCCCATAAATCAAGCAATCCGATCATGCATGTATGTATAAATATAAACTCATGGTAACCAGCACACACATAACCGTACAATGGTTGCATGATGCACAACGTCCTGCCCCTTAACTTTTTTCGATCGTACTGACCCCTGTCCCCACTCCACTAACCACCCCCGAGATTTTTTTGCGTCCGCACCTTTGCAAATGAGCCATAAAGGAAGCGGTGTACATTGAAATGCCTAACATTGTCTAATACAAAATCAGTGCCTCGGTAATCTCTAACCTTATAATCATTTAATTTCTTCAAAAGTGGACAAGATCGATTAAAAATGAAGATATATATTTTTAGCAGAAAATAAGAAGAAAACAGCTGATTTTAGAATAATATACTTATAGATAGACTGGTAGATAGACATGAGAACGTAGTTATGCGAATATTTTAGCCAAGAATACACGAAAATGATTATGCTTAATATATTAAGCATAGCCTTATGTTTAATAAAAATCTAGCATAATTATGCTAAGCTTTAAACACAGTTATGCTTATAGCAAACTTTTAGCGAATTTTGATGCTTAATGTTAAGATTTAATGCTTACTTATTACACAACATTTAAGCATAATTATGGTAAATAATAATTGTGCTAAATGGTAAGTAGCAAAAATAAACCGAAAATTCTGCTTAATATTTAGTAATATTATGTTTAAATTTTGAGTTTTTCAGCTTAAATTATGATAACATTTTATGACCGCAGTTAGCATAGTTATGCTGAATTATTAGCATAGTTATGCTAAAAAAACTAGTATAAGTTCATACTTAATATTTAGCAAAGCTTAAGGACAGCAAGATATTTAGCATAGTTATACTTAAAAAGTAGCATAATATATATTGCTAAATATGAAGCATAAACATTTTGAGTGTATGAACGGCTTCTTGGCTGCGTTTGCGAAACTCTAGTAGCTATCTAATGCTTTGCAGGGTTGTTCGGTGGATACAGCATATTTGTTTTAAGTTTCGAGGGATAAGAATCTCAATAATCAATTCGCTATATTTTATACCAACACTGATGCCTCCAGGCCAACGTGTAAAGCATCTATGAAGTGTTAGCAAAACCAAATTAATTCCAGCATGGCCATACGGAGCTCTTAAACGACGGGAATTATTCGTTGTTATATCTGACAGTTATATGCACAGAACTTAAATTTTGCTATTTAGGAATGTATGTATTTAGCCAAAATTTAGGTTCCTAGGTAGACCTATCACATTATTTAAAGAGAAGTAAAACGTTTTTACGATAACACTATACCAGATTCATCCGATTCTGCTGGAACAAACTTTTAATATCGCAAGATTTCTACACCTTTGCTATATTACATACTATTGCCGTTCACAGAGCAAATAGGATTAGAATTAGATTGAAATGCCAATGCTAACAAACTACGTCATGCCGTCGCCACGCTACTTAAGTTTTAAGAATTGTATTTCCATATAAATGATATCAAATTTCACACGATTAAAATAATTATTGTCACAGAATGTCCGAAATTTTTGAATCAAAATTATGGCATATTTGCAGGCGAAAGAGGTTTTGCTAAACGCCATTTAACAATCACACATGTATAGATAAAGACAATATATATACATAATATGTGTCACATGAATATATATGTGTATATTGCTCAAGTAAAATTAAAATGACGCAGTCATCGCGCTATTTTGTAACAACAAATGTAAGAATTGGAATCCGGCGTTGGACGTGGAGTAAAAAATGTAGAATTTTGATTGTTGTAGCAAAAAAACCGATTGAAAACTAGTACCATTAAATTTTCACCGTGTTCGAACAGAATTTTGGCGATTTCAGGATTACAGAAGAACGGTTCGATAATTCCCAGTAATTGCCATTTGCCTAAAGGTGTAAGTGTTTTGATGTGTCAGGCTAATTACTTCCGCCATAACACGAACACACTATGCGTGCAATCATTTCCACGTCAAATACCTTTTCCCCCACGAATACGTGCACGGGCTACTGCAGTCCAACAATTTTCACAACCGCAAAGATATAGCGTCTTGAATGAAGTTACGAATCAGAAAATGGCAGCAATATAATGCCAGAAGATTATTAAAATGTACAATTCATAAATTCAATCAACTTAGTCGGTGTATGGCGTGACCATATGTGCTTAGAGTGAGACAAAATAGCCACAAGCCATTGTGAACTTCTTTCATCTGTTCTTGACGTCATCACGAATGAAATGCGTTGCATTATTTTGTTGTGATTGATGAGAAATGTGAGGAATATGCGTTAATATTACGTGAACGATGACGCTATATTAGAAACTGCGTACGATCCTTGGCACTTCGCCAATTGGTTTGCTCCGAAATTTGACTACCCTCTAGCCTTTATGTATACTTGGTCAGACTCATCTGATTAATGTCATATTACTTGCAGATGGTGTGGTACAAAGTATCTAAATCTTAGAGGAGGCTGTAACTTGGCTGTCGTACATCAAATCTTTCATGTACTTTTTAATCATAACTTTAGTTCGTTTTTCCACTCAAACAAATTTCTAACCAAATCACGGTGAAATAATTATAATTTGTTGTTCAACAATCACGTTTAAACTTGAAAAAATGCTATTTTTCTCAATGATCTGGACAACTATGGAATAGCCTACCTAAACATATTAGCTGTGTCTAGTCCGTCGTTAATTGTTTCTAAAAATGAATGTCTACGTGAAAATTGCTTTGGCAGTTACTCATAGGGATTAGGGTCACTAATCGGCGAACCATAATTCTTAACTCCCCTACGGTGATCGGGTCGTATTTTAACGTTCATTCTTTGAACTAATTTATCGGTTTTGTTTATAGCGGTGTAGCTCGCAGAAATGAACTAAGACATAAACAAATAAAACTTAGCCAGAAAGAGTGTTGTAGGTAGGCTTGGTCATAATTCATACACGCTTAAACAATTCATACATGATTAAACAATATTATGATAAAGAAATTTCACCTTGTGATAGCTGAACTATCTTCGTGAACAACTAAAGCCATGTTATGTTTCTCCAATTTTAAACCCGTTGGATTTTACTTGACCTTATTACGACGGCAATGCTACAAATACTATTGAGGTATTACTGGTTTCAGTTCGAATTGTAAAAAGAGCCTGTACATAGTCAACTAGGGGCGTGGCAAGGGGGACACGAAAGGAGCTGTGCCCCCCTGCCCAGGACCATGTCCCCTGAAACATAAGAGAAACGTGATGTAACGCATAAGAGTGGAAGTTACTTTTAATCTTCCATCATAGTACATTAGTGCCCCTCGTGTAGAAGTCTGGCACGCACCTGGCCGACTACTCGCTATCAGCGAAGTATGTACTCACATTGACGATTCGTACTATTGCTCACCGACTTAAATTCCTGTTACCGTTCGACGGAGCCGCATACAATCATTTCTTACTAAAATTTAGGATATTTTATGTTTCCAATAAATTTCGATATCGATGCCGACAGGATTTCTAAACTCAATTGTTGGATGATCAAAATTGAACTTAATTAGTCAGACCAACATAAATTGTGTTTTTGAATTGATTGTATATTGTGGTCTTTTGAGGATATGTTAAAGACTTTATTGAGGATAGACTTAAGACCTACAAATTCTTAAATTGGCCCTATATCCTGGCCGGAGCAAACCGTAAAATTTTTCTGACCGCATCAGCAAATTCACAAAATTTCTCCGAATTGAAATAGGTACTCGGAGCTCGACTCCTTAGCATGTGTACGAAACATTTGTCTAAACACTATGTGTATAAGTTAAACTCCTCTTAAAAATAAGCCTCAGAAATTGGATAGATGCGGACACACTAAGTATGTATGTAAGCGTGTCCAAGACAATGTGAGATAAAAAGCCTGAGGATAAAAGAAGACTAAGCAGAAAAACATTCTAAATATTGTAAAAGGGGCACAAGCAACACACAACACATCCGATAATGTACTCGTGTCTTGAAGAGATATAGTTATAAAACAATATGGAAAGACAAGAACACTATAACTGGAGAATCCAGTCTTAATCAAAACATAACATGGCTTATTTTATAAGATAGTACTTATCACAAAGGTAATTTCTTTATCATAATATTTTTAATCATGTATAATCTTAAGCGTATAATTATGACCAAGCCTACCTATATATTTCCCTAAGTTTATTTTTTATGTTGTACTTTCGAGCTACACCCTAAAAACAAAACCCATAAATTAGTTAAAGAATGAACGAAAATACGACCCGACACCGAAGAACTATTCGCTATTAGTGACCCTAATCCCTATAGTAACTGCCAAAGCAATTTTCACGAGACATTTATTTTAAAACAATTAACGACGACTAGACACAGCTAATATTTTAGTCTATTCATAGTTGCAGACATCGAGAAAAATAGCATTTTTTAAGTTTAAACGTATTGTTAACAACAAATTATAATTATTTCACCGTATTTTTAAAATTTGTTTAGTAAAAACGAACTAAGTTATATTAAAAAGTACATAAAGATTTATGTACGACAGCCAAGTTACAGCTCCCCCAAGATCAAATACTTTGTACCACACCATCTGAAGTAATATGACATTAATCAATAGTCCTACCAAGTATACATAAAGGCTAAGGTAGAATTTTTTTAAATAAACCAATTGGCGAAATGCCAGGATCGACCAACTTCAATATAGCGTCATCGTTCATGTAATATTAACGCATATTCCTCACATTTCTCATCAACACAACAAAATAATGCAACGCATTTCATTCGATGACGTCAAGAACAGATGAAAGAAGTCAAATGGCTTGTCTATTTTGTCTCACTCTAAGCACATATGGTCACGCCATACACCGACGAGTCATTAATTTATAATTGAATTTTAATAATCTTCTGGATTATATTCTCCATTTTCTATTTCGAACTTCATTCAAGACGCTATATCTTTCTTGTAAAATTTGTTCTAATTGCAGTACCCGTGACGATTCGTAAGTATTTACGTAAGTTATTCACGCATAGTGTGCGTTATCAAGTAATTAGCCTACACACAAAACACTTACACCTTTAGCAAATGGCAATTACTAATTATCGAACCGTCTTCTGTAATCCTAAATCGCCAAAATTCGTTAAACACGGTGACATAACTTAGTCTTCAATCGTTTTTTCGCTACAACAATTAAAATTCATACTCCATCTCCACGCCAACGCCATCCAAATACATTTGTTTTACAGTATGACTCGATTTTAATTTTACTTAGCAACAACAATAGCAATATTTTATGTACACATATTAACGCAAATATATATTGTCTTTATCTATACATGTGTATTGTTAAACTGCGTTTAGCAAAACCTCTTTCGCCTGCAAATATGCATAATTTTTTATTCAAAATTTTGACATCTTGACAATAATTATTTTAATCGTGTAAATTTATATCATTTATACAAATACAATTCTTAAAACTTAAGTAAGTGTCGACGATGATGTAGTTTGTTAGATTGATTTCAATTAATTTTAATCCTATTCTCTGTAACGGCAATAGTATGTAATATAGAAAGGTGAGAAATCTTCATATTAAAAGTTTGTTCCAGAAATCGATGAATCTATAGTTATCAAAAACGTTTTACTTCTCTTTAAATAATGTGATAGGTCTACCTAGGAACCTAAATTTTGGCTAAATACATACATTCCTAAATAGCAAAATTTAAGTTCTTGCATATAACTTCAGAAAACAACGAATAATCCCGCGTAATAGCTCCGATCATGCTGGAATTAATTTGGTTTTCTAACACTTCATAGATGCTTTACACGTTGCCTGGAGGCACAGTGTTGAAAAATATAGCGAATTGATTATTGAGATTCTTATCCCCTCGAAACTTAAAACAAATATCTGTATCCACCAACAACCCTGCAAAGCAAGATAGCACTAGATTCGCAAACGCAGCAAGAAGCCGTCATACACTCAAAATGTTTATGCTTCATATTTAGCAATATATATTATGCTACTTTTTAAGTATAACTATGCTAAATATCTTGCTGTCCTTAAGCTTTGCTAAATATTAAGTATGAACTTATACTAGTTTTTTTAGCATAACTATGCTAATAATTTAGCATAACTATGCTAACTGCGGTCATAAAATGTTATCATAATTTAAGCTGAAAAACTCAAAATTTAAACATAATATTACTAAATATTAAGCAGAATTTTCGGTTTATTTTTGCTACTTACCATTTAGCACAATTATTATTTACCATAATTATGCTTAAATGTTGTCTAATAAGTAAGCATTAAATCTTAACATTAAGCATCAAAATTCGCTAAAAGTTTGCTATAAGCATAACTGTAAACTAATAATTATGCTAGATTTTTATTAAACATAAGGCTATGCTTAATATATTAAGCATAATCATTTTCGTGTATTCTTGGCTAAAATATTCGCATAACTACGTTCTCATGTCTATCTACCAGTCTATCTATAAGTATATTATTCTAAAATCAGCTGTTTTCTTCTTATTTTCTGCTAAAAATATATATCTTCATTTTTAATCCACTCGTCCACTTTTGAATAAATTAAATGATTATAAGTTATAGATTACCGAGGCACTATGTATTAACAGTTAGGCATTTCAAAATCACTGCTTCCTTTATGGCTCATTTGCAAAAGGTGCGGACGCAAAAAAATCTCGGGGGGTAGTGGAGTGGGGAAGGGGCAGACACAAAAAAGTTAAGGGGAGGACGTTACATCAACCATTGACGGATTTTCTGCATGAGTTATATTTATACATACATGCATGATCGGATTGCTTATTTATGGGGACCTTACCTATCCTGCTCCCCAGGATAAATTTTATATACAAATATATATAATTACCAAGACTGAACTTTTTTCTGGCGGGGGACAAGCATACTTTTAAACATACATACATAGTGAAACTTGCTGATTTCTGGCATGGCGCCCTTTAACACATTCTGTGGGGGGATGTTTGCCTTTCTCCCCCGGTATTAGCCCATGCTCATTTGAATCGTTTTGTTAGTACTAAAATAACCTTGTTATATTTTAATGAGAAACGAAACATTTATGTAATATATATATAAATTTCTTAAGGCAATATCTAACGCTGCATGCTGCAATGAGAAAGCCTGGAAATAAAAAATGAAAATTGACTCAAATAAACATAGATTTAAATTAAGCATATAGAATAGAGTACAGATTAGCCTTCTAATAGATTGTGAACCCTGTTGCAAACAACTATTCTGCAGTAATAATTTACAGCAAGCGTTGGGCTTACCCCGTAATAGCAAAAATAATTTCTTTGCTCTTTTGCGAGTTTTGAGTTAAATAGAAAACTTCAACAACAGCCTTCTTCTACTTTTTCAGGAGTTCGCATAAATAAAGACGTGTAAAATAATAGGTATATCTAATGTGAACCAACAATCCCGGTGATAGTCTTGTAAATTCTTGTACATTGGCATTCATTTCGCCCTGTTGAAAAATGTTATACACGTTTACGCATTAACTTAATGTATTTTTAAACCAGCCGTTGAAATTATTAGCCCATATTTAAACTGTTGTTAATATTTGACACCTAAGTAAATCACTATACGTTTTAGACGATCATTTGACGCTCATTTATGATTCACCTTCCAGTCTGAAAAATCCAACGCCTCAGCGAGCTTTATAAAGCTAAATTTGAGGTAGTGCCAGTCAGTACATAAGCGATTGTATATACTATATGACATAATTTTATTTTAGGAATTAGATGGTGTACGGCCAAATATGGTCAACTGTACCACTGCCACCAATCTCAGCAATAATAGCAATAATAAACCGAATAGTAAACCGCCATTGCTTAATCAGACTTCTTACAACGCCCCAAATACTTCATCACCACGAACCACTGCCAAATCAAAAAACAATAACAACAACAGCAGCAGAAACAATAGCAATCAAGCATCACCAAAATGTTCTCTTACACCAACGACGACGAATGCAGCTGTTGTCGTAATTGAACCTTCACCGCCACCTGGCGCTGTGATCCGTTGCAAGTGAAGCCGAGGCCAAAGCCAAGCCTACCACCGAAGCCGAAAATGGATACGTTCCTATTGTCCATGATGAATATTCAAGGTATATTAATACCGATTTTGTTAAAAATTTTTTTGAAGTATTCTTCATTATAAATTGTACAAAGCGAGGGAAAACGGACAGAGTATGTCTATCTTTCTCGCAGGGATCATTTCGCCGTTCTAAATTCATGTTCATTAGCCCGTTTAAAGTCCCACGATAGGAATATATACACCTGTAATACTTATGGCAATTCTACTGTCGTGTTAGTCATGATATATATTAAAACCGAACAACTCTATTTCTTCTTTCATTGACCAAAATGACGAAAACTTTTGAAATTTATTGTCACAAATTTTAAGAAAAAATTATGTTGAAGAGTGACTTTTGCTTGCCTTATTTTGATGCAAACGACGTAAATTCAAATGTTTTTGTCGTATTCTGCAACTGGGAAAATTTAGACAGACATGTTAATGGCCTACATATATATATATTAAAAAGTGGCAATATTTGTAAATCTTTGGAGCCAAAATTTACCTAATTTTCTTGCGGCACCGTCCCGCGCGTATTAATAACCCACCTATTCTCGGTTTACAGCAGTGAGATAAACGTGTTTAACGTGTTAAATAGCACATTCATCTAATTATTCATCCCATGCTAGCAAGCCGCTTGCTTTGAAATTTTTTTGGAAATTTCATTTTTATGGAGCAGTTTTTAAACTTTGGCTCATAGTTCGAAAACTGCTGCTCTGACAAAAATGCCCATATGTAGTCGTGCATAAACAGCAGAGTTGTCGTCCTCGAGGAGATGATCCTGCAAATGTTGGTCCCAATTTTTTCATCCGATGCCTCTGTCTAAAGTTCTCACATAAAAATGTTGCGTCACCTCAAACGACGAAAATTGAAAAAGTGTTTAATTTGTGTTGGTTTTGTGAAAAATTAGGCAGAAAATCATCGAAGCAGCGCAAATACAAACCTAGGTACACAAATGCATTTCTATGAGGCGTCAAATAAAAAAATGCGAAAATCCATTAATCTGATGAACAGTTATGCGACAAAGAAACGGTGAAAAAGAATTTTTCAAATTAAACGCTATTTGAGGACACTTTGCTCATTACGCAATTAGAATTTAGGCAAGCTTCTCGATAGAGTATACTTGCCACTTATTGACACATCTAATTTACACCGCATACTTGTAAAAGCATTCTCTCAGATTCACATGACCATCTGTAAGGGGTGTCAA
>JASANE010016322.1:0-22963 GCA_030248225.1 Trileptium ribeirensis | reverse complement strand
CTTGACATTTGTTGAGATTAAATGTAAGAAAATTGTCTGCTGCCCATTGATTAGCAGCCAAAATATTGCGTTGAAAGTTAATAGAGTCTCTTTCAGCATTGTTTCGACATATTTCAGCAGCAATGCGAGTATCGTCTGCGAACTTGCCCACAAAGCAGTTTATATAGCTATCGAAATCATCGATATAAAATAGAAAAAGCATTGGTGCTAACACTGTTCCTTGTGGAACACCACTAAGGACTTGTATAGATTCAGATACTGCGTTACCCACTACAACACGCTGACTGCGGCCGCTCAAAAAGTTTTTTATGAATCGAAGCAAAGAACCTCGTATGCCGTAGGCGTCCAGTTTTAAAAGCAAACGATGATGAGGGACTTTATCGAACGCTTTTGGATGTGTGGATTTTGGATGTGTGCTCGTCGATATCGTTGATGTAGAGGATGTACAACAGCGGACCCAAAACGGAGCCCTGGGGCACGCCGCTGTCAACCGATCTCCATTTAGAGACGGAACTATTGACCATGACACATTGCTGTCTTCCAATTAGATAGCTTCTAAACCATTTTACGAGAATACCGTCAACACCGTACATTGACAGCTTTACAAGCAACGCTTCATGATTAACCTTGTCAAAAGCTTTAGTAAAATCAACGTATACCACATCTAACCAGTCGTTGTTGTCAACACATTTGTTGGCAAAATTGAAAAACTCAAGTAGTAGAGTCGTGGTCGAGCGACCTTTGGTGAAGCCGTGCTGCGACCTATAGATTACATTGGTGTTGCTGAAATGTTGTAGCAGGCGATTTTTAACCACCGTTTCCATTAATTTGCTAGTCGAAGCAGTAAGGCTTATTGGCCTATAATTACTACAGCTCGCTCGGTCACCCTTGTTCTTGTATATTGGTACAATCTTGGCGAATTTCCATGCAGCTGGAAAGACGCCCGAACTGATGGAGAGATTAAACAGTCGTGTCAGATGACGGCAAGTTGCTGACTTGGTGTGGAACAGAAATTTGTTGGGCACTTCGTCGACTCCTGGAGCAGCATTTTGCTTTAGATTGCTGAGAGCATATGGACGTATGAGGGTTCATATGAAAGCCACAATACTTAGATGTCTTTTGGAGGCATTATTCCGATTCGACACAACCACGTCCCACTACAGGGGGTCAAAGGGGGGTACCCAGGGGTATGTACATGGTTAAAATACGCCATTTTGGCTCATAACTCGGCAACCCTTGAGCCGATTTGAATCATTTTCATATCGAAATATGTGTCCTAGGAAGCTTTATTTATGGGTATATAAATTGTTTTGGTCGGTTCCCTATTGGGAATGGAGACTTTAGCAAATGAACAAATTTCCAAAATTTTGGTCAAACTTTGTAGTGGTGTACCTATGTAACCACTAAAGGGATTCGAACGAAATTTGGTGTTTTGGTGTACGGGTACAGCTACTGTACTTTTGGTGTGCGGATGTAACTACCTGTACTGTGTCAACAGATTTGATGTAGGATCCCTAGATCAATTGGTATTTGAGGCCGAATTCGGGACCGACGCCATATATAGTCATCAGTGATAACGGTATATTAAAAGATATGGGCTAACGAAATGCTGTTGTTCTCACCTACTCTACCACCTATTACGAACAGTCTGCCTTTAAAAATTGTTTGAAAAGCTATCCGAGGCAAAACACGCTGTATACATTGGCAAGGGTCAAAAATCAAGGACTATTTTATTGTGATTTACAACGGAAGTTAAATATCACTCGGAATTATACCCGTTGCATATCGAAATGTTTGTGATGCATGAGTAAACTTAAAGTGACCCTGCCAACCATCCCATTTTGTAATAATCGATATCGAATCGCAAACTCTTGTTATGGAAAAAAGGCTTAACATCATTCAATTTATCGGTAACCAAAAATTGACAAAATCAAATCCAACTATATACCACAAGTTATGCCTTGTGTTCGAACAAAATTCGGATTTTCAATTTAAAGAAATTCGGTTCCCTATTGCCTAATTATTGAAATTGGTGTATTCAGTGTGGGCGAGCATATTTAATGCAGAAGTGATGTTACAAGCAAGTCCTATAACTAAGCTCTATATATATGCGATCAGTGCAGTGGAGAGATCGGCCAGACACCACTTCATTTTGTTTAGGAGCATAAAGGTTGTGAAATTTGTATAGTCAGAAACCTTCAATTTTGCTACTCCTCTCAAGGCTGAGTGGAAGGGGGTCTGCAAGGTCACTCGTCCTGTTTCTCAAGTACTTAATCAAAATTGAAGATTCAAAAACCAGACTCCGGCAGCCAAATATAACGGTTCGCTAGTCAATATCATTACCTAATGGTATGGAAAAAACTACAGGCGATTCCTTTTAGGCCTCAGTCCGGGGAGGTTGAGCAATTATAAGACATTGTTAATTACGTTATGAACAGGTCACATTCTATATAATACTTTCATATATAGAAGGAGCAGTGCAAATACAGATTTAGTTCAAAATACAAAGCAATTTTTTATTTTTCTTCTTAAGATATACATGAGCAATTAGTACAGTTGTGCCACCGAATATTTTACGCAATACCTTGGGTTTATGGCCAAACACAAGTAAGTGAAAAATTGAATATAATGAAATATAACAAAGCGATCAAATAACGATAGTTGTAGGGTTATACTTTTTATATGATAACTGTATAGGTAATCTTGGAGAACATTTTTATACAATATTAGTAATAATCATTCGTCGGGGAGAGCGAATCACTATTGAATGTTGTGGGTGTAAGGTGTTGAAGATTATGCTTGCATAACCTGCATTGTATAACTATGTCTTTCTGTGTTCCATATAGAGTTGTTACTCGCTTTTAAAATATTGTTGGAAAAACTTTTATTGCATCTGTAGAAATTTTATCTAGTAATCTTTGTCGTCAGTCATCTTCATGTTTTATCATTTCTTCCTCGTCAATTTTATACACAAAAGCAAAACTGAAGTTTACTTGATTTTATATTTTGTCGTTGTCACTAAAGCTGAATACGGTACTTGTGGGCCTCATGGTGGAAATCGTACAGTAGGTATATGTTCATATTGTACTTTTGTGTTTATATTTTGCGCCGAGATGGGCGTAATTTACGCCTAATACTTGATCTGCTGCGCCTGAAATTTTTACCTAAGGCGTATTTTACTGCTAAAATGATTTTTTAAATTTGTTTTTATTCACCACTGCATCGTGGATGAAACTATTCCATAGGATTGCAGTTTATTAGAATTTGATACTGTCATAAATATATAATATTCAGATATTATTTCTGATATAGTTTTGATGCATTTGACGCGCAATATTTGTTCATAATTTGTGCTTTACCAATGATAAAATTATGCGGTGTTAAGGTGATTTTATAGTTGCGTATAAATGGTAAATCGTTACGCCTAATTTTTTGTCATGGGCGTAATATACAGCTAGGGCTCAGCGAAAAATAAACCGTGATTTTGTTACTAAGATACCATAACAATTTCGAGGTAAGCCGTAACTTATCCCATTTCATGGCTTTCTGTAACTTCTATATTTATCTCCAATGCCTGAAAAGTATCCGTTCTGTTTTAAAACATGAAATGACTATGTATTATAATGTTTTGATCGCATGAGGATAAGCCGACTGGCCAAAAGTGGATATAATTGTGTTCCTGTGTTAGTGTGTCTTTTTATATGATGCTAACCTTAGTGATGCTGCTTTATTTGAGGACTGTCTATCCCAGATAAAGCTGTGTAGATGTATGATGATCAGTGACGTCAAAGGATATCCGGATGCGATCTCGGATATCCTGACCAATGTCATTCCATAACCGTTGGCAAAAATTATTTGGTGACTTCTCGGAAACAAGCCACAATTTTTTAATTCGATACAACCGATAAAACATTGCTTCCAACCATGCTTTCCTGTGACCATTTTGAAAAGCCTTTTGGAGTTGGTTTCGTACAATTTCGCTTTAGGCGTTCCATTTTTGTGTGTATACATTGGTTTTATTCTATAGAGCCGGAAACTATTTGATCGTAGGTATCGCTTTACCGATTAATTAGAAAACAAAAATATCTTCATTTTCAAAACTGCATAGATTTCCTCGTTTTTCAGCTTAAGCAAATTTATCGTTGCCTATTACGTATTGTGATCGAAATGTTTGTATATATAGACTTAGAGTCACTGATTATTCGCAATTTTAATTTTTAGTTCGAGTCGAATTATAACCGAAAAAACATTTCGCACATAGATTTTTTGTGGCTCACAGATTTTTGCTTCTTTTTAATTTTCATTTGGTAATTTTTGATTTGTATTTTTAATCCGGCATTTGATGTTACCTCTCTTAATACATACCAATAGTTTGAAATCTACTGTGTTGTGAATATAAATGCACTCATAGCAACTATTTCAACGTAGCCTATCTTGTTCTTTGCCACGCTTATCCTATTTTGGTTATTTTTTAGCATTCTTTGCAGTTTCAATTTGAAGCATCTTCCTGTCTCGAGAAGTTTTAAGGAATTATGCTGTCCGATTTCAGATACCTTTACTTTATTATTTTTGGTGTAATTTATGTTTTAGGCCTGCTTTGTTGGATCAACTTTGTATGTAGGCGGCATTAAAGTTGAGTTTTGCGCAAACCGCGTACCCCTGGCCTTAAGTTCGCTTCCAGTAGGTTTCTGACACCCTTTCCGTATCGAAAATTCCTCGAATTACCACATTACACAGAAATAATTACTGTTCATTTATTCAGTGTTAATAATAATATTAACAACTATAAAAAAATATCCACTACAAACCAAATACTTCCCACTAGAACAGATTTAGTGACCAGTATTTAATTTATATTGGACACATTTTTAGCGCACATTATTACCTATATAATTTATACTGAACAAATACGCTATATAATTCATTCAGTATAAATTATATAGGTAATAATGTGCGCTAAAAATGTGTCCAATATAAATTAAATACTTCCCACTAGAACAGATTTAGTGACCAGTATTTAATTTATATTGGACACATTTTTAGCGCACATTATTACCTATATAATTTATACTGAATGAATTATATAGCGTATTTGTTCAGTATAAATTGATAATAATAAAGTCCATTACTAGTATCTCGCAAGCGAGGGTACAACGGAGCTTGCATGGTTGCATTTTTAAGTTATCATTATGTTTAATCGCATGTAACAGGCTGTTTATTGCATACAGTGCCCTAAAACCTCTCGAACCCTGAACCCATGAAAAATCTTAAACCCTCGTCGACCCTAAACCCATCAAAAACAACTACTAACAAATCATAAAGTGTTTGTGGTGTTCTCTAGATAACGAAACCATCGTATCCAGCGTGCCGACAACCCTATACATAGAACTTCATACCATTTGCGCAATGCATAACCAAGATACTGAATATAGAATTTATTCTGTAAATCAGGTTCATTGACGCTAAACCCATTGAAAATCCATACATTGGCGTGAAATATGCACACAGGACTCTAGATAACCAAATCGTTATATTAAGCCTTCAGAAATACCTATATATAGACCATTCTTGATGCCCTGCGCGCACTAAATATTCGGACAACTAAAACACACTTTTGGAAATCTGGTTCGTCGATCGTAAAAACCCTTGGAACCCCATAATAAAATATAATATAGTTTAGCAAAGCCTAAAGTCTAAATACAATGCCATCGTGTTCAACGGGTTTGATGTAGATATCCGAATAGACACTCGTTGTAATGTAACAATACGCAACAAAATGACGAAAATTGAAAAATCGTTATTTCTGGCAGAGGTTCAGTGAGCCATATTCGGCCGCACAGCGGCCCAGGAACCAAAAGTCAATATCATGGTTTTAGATCTTGATGAGCGGGTTCCGCGTTATGATCTCGGTATTTTGATACGAAGCCTGTGTCGCGAGCTATTAGCTGCGAAAGACTGATATGGCCAAAACTTAAAACCCATAGAGAACCCTTAAAAACTTGTTTTTGCTATTTTGACCCCGATGATGGGATCGGAGCTGTTCGTGTTTAACTAAAGGGTACATTCTCATCACATTTATTATCATTTAAAAACTTATCGAAATCCATCCACCAGAAGATGAGTTATACGTGACAGAAACAGGCAAAAAGAAATCTTTGCGATTTTATCCCTAGGGGTCCTCAGTGGAAAATCACTCGCTTCGCTCGTTCCGTTTCAATAATAGACATGCAACAAAAACAACAATATACCTTTTGCAAATACATCAAAATAACGATACATTTGGTTGGCCTATGGGCACGATGCCCTCAACTAACGTGAGGAAGCCCCATGTGTTTTTGATTACCTCAGGTTCGAGCTTCGGGCTCACTTCAAGGTCCCAGGCAAGATTTTGGTCTTGTAGAAGCCAGCTACGGAGAACCTTGTATGCTTGTATATATGTCAAGTCCGTAATATATACGTACATCATTAAATAGAGCTGCAATAGGAATGGTAAATTCTAGTTGAAACGGAGTGAGCGAAGCTAGCGGAGTCTTCGCTGATAGCGCTGAGGAAAGATCGTGAAAATTTTATTTTGTCTGTTTGTTTCACTCATTAGTCATTTTTGGATAGATGGATTCCGAGACAATTTTCTGGTTGATTTGCTCTCTACTTGAACGATAAGAGTTCCGATATCATCTTCTATGTCAAATGGACAAGAACAGTTTTAAGAGTTTTTCGCCAAATCTGGCCATGTAGGTACCTGCGTCTCGCAGCCCATACCCGTTCTCACTGCGGTGGCACCATTGTCCGGAATTAGCTTATTGAGATGTACAACTTTGCTTAACTTTTTGTAGGGCCACTGTGGGCCCGACTTTGGTTCAGCGAATTTTTGTCAGAAATATCGATTTTTCAAATTTCGTTATGTTATTGCGTCTTTATGATTTCTAAGGTTGTTAATCATGCTGAATATGACGGTTTTATATTTTGATCATAATACCTTTTCAGAGTTTTTATATAATGGGTTTATGATCCATCAACCCGACTTCCCATCTACTGTGTCTCCATTTGTTTGTTTGTGTCGATGTCTCCATTGTGTCCAAGACATCAATAGTTGTTTATATAGTATATATAAATGGTTTATCGGCGCCAGAGACGATGGGTTGGTGTGCTAATCCAGCACAAATATTTCCTCTATTTCAATTGGTTTATTGAACAATCTGGATTTGCAGTTTGTCCTATTTGTATGGTTATGTATTGTGTTCAGGGCATCAGGAATGGTCGATATATATAAATGTTTACGATGTTTTCTGCGACTAGATGTTCTGTTAGTTATAAGTACATATCGTGGTACGCAGAATAGCTGCTGTTCCCTAGCTCCCTTCAGACCAGCATTAAAAGGCTTCAAAGATTTTAGACGTTTTAGGATGGCATGCACATCAAACACAAAGCCTATTACAAGTGAGTCCATGTAAGAAAAGCTTATGGATGCATTCACTCTCGCTCGGTTTCACCCTCACTTGTGAGATCTTGGTTTAAAGTGAAAGTTTGAAAACTTTAAATAAAACCTTAAAATTTTGGGATATTCGTATACTCCGATAATAATTCCCGGTATATCCAATAATTTTTCCTGGATATCTGGATATGTAAAACCATACAAAAACCCATCACTAATGCTTATGTCTTCTTACTTCATTTATTGCTTTCAAGATGAGTCATGAGTTTTTTTTACGTGACCTTCAGTGAAGTGGGCTTGGGTTTTTTCAAAAACATTTGTGTGGGAACGTATTTCCTGTGTTGGATTTCTTTCGGTATTTCAGCCTGAATCTTGCTACGGTTTTATCTCTTGCAATATTGAAGAAAACAAGTTGCAGGAGACAATACACAATAATAAGACAGTATCGACTGTTCAGTTCCTCTGCTGCCCCTACACGTTTATGTGTAGGATTATATTGTAATTAGAAAACGTTATATAACTGTAAATAAACTGGCATTGCTATCTTTAATGTTCATATGGGCTTCATTTAAGGAACGTTCTGGTGTTATTGAAAAGCGTTGTATCTGGTCACTCCCGTTTTTACACACGTCCAAGAGTAGCCGACAAAGTTGAAAAGTTCATGTGGGATCCTTTAAGTAAGTGCAGTTAGAAGTTTTTTTATAGCCGCTTAACTTCTGCTCAGCGTTTACAATGCAAATTTTGTTAAGGACGGAATCGTGTATTGTGATTATTTAAAATTAGCGAACGGAGCTTACTGTGCAGAAAAGACGTGTTTTTGTATGTATGCATCAGGCATAGCTCAGTACGTAGAGTTTTGAAAATAAAAAAATTATAAATGCGCATATCAGAACGTATATAATTGTCTAATTAACCGTGTTTTGTTTACTCCAGTGATCATTGTCTAAATTCTAAAACCTAAACAGAGCTAGCATTACGAGCAAAGTTTCGTTAAATTGACGCATGATTGCAACGGATATATTTGTCCGTGTTTTCGTTGCTTAAGTCTCCACCAGATTGATGTCTTTTCGAAATTTGTTTATTTAGCACGTAATGGATTAATTATAGTAGTTGTGTAGCTAACTACACTTTTACAAAACCGACACGATTTGAAGACTTTTATCTTGGTCATATGGGGTCACTTACTATTTTTGAGATCATAACTCCTGCCGGAGGCATCGATTCGACAATAGAGACCATCGCCATATTGAATCCTCTTATTGAGAGCTACATATAACTATCCTGTTGTGCATTTTGGTCAAAGCAGCAGTTATCGAGCCATGAAGTTAAATAATAGCTGCAACAAAGTTAAATGTTCAAAATTTTTACAAAATTGCTTATGGGGGATGAACAATGGAATTATATGGCTTTTGGACATGTTACACACGTTGACATTCATTGGTTTTTACCCCCCCCCCCGACTTTGGACGTTTTACTAATCCTACGGCACCATATTTACCAAATTATGTGGAACTATAATAATTAAATTTCGCCCCGTTTTCAACATAGATGTTTCATATATATGTTGGCCATTTTAATGTCTTTTGGTTTCCGGGTTGCTCAATACGATAAAAAAATTATATTTGCACGGTACATTTGCGTCAGATAGGGCGAAAGTTGGGGCTTTAAACTGTTAAAATCCTTTCCAAATTATGTCATTATTGTAAACTTTCAAGTTTTCGTCTTTTTGATCGTTGGAGGAACAAATAAAGAGTTCTGCGGTTTTGCTATGAGATTCAATTAAAGTGGGTGTTGCCATTAAACTATGGCCGGTGTATGATTTGCCAGCGTGAGACTTTATAAACTGGGGGAGCTGAGTTTAAAACGACGCGACCGGTGTTTATAGGTGAAATTGTGGATGATCTTTCATTGGCTCTGCGTTACATCAAAAAGGCACTTCAAATGACCCCTAAAATTTTTGACCATTGCCACCACAAATTTTTTGCCATATTTTTCCAATTATTACCAATATTTGCTGTAATATTGCGTAGTTTCATCAACTTTTGCTAAAATTTTGTTTGCCGATTTGCCCTATTTTTTGCTAAACCATTGTCGATTTTCCACAATTTTCCAGTAGTTGAATGTTCCGTGCAGTTTAATTCCAAAATTTAAGTTAACCCGTAAGATTAAAATTCATTAAGTTATGAAAAATTGACATTTGTCAAAACTAGTGATGGGGTCATGTGTTTCGCAGCCCAGACATAGGGGACACGCCATCTTCCTGCTGGGCTCTCCATTCGCTGAAAATTTTGCCAGGGGGCGTTTTGTCAAGAGAAAAACGGTTAAAAATCGTGTCAGAAACACTGGCAAAACGCTTTGATGGGGAGAAAAAACAGCGATTTTGAAGCTAATTTTGACAAAATTTGCAGAATTTTTGGCTTCAGAACGGAATTTTAGTAAAAATTTTGATCAGATATTATGTAATTTGGACCGATTGGAAACATAAAAAATATCGAAGAGAATGTGAACCGGGGGAGCCCAAAATTTCGTAAGGGGGCAAGAACCATGGGGAATCGAAAAATGCCACCCCCAATTTGGAGAGCCCAGCCTTGGGCGACTATGTCGGCCTGAGTATGACTCGTCGAGCCAGAAATAATAGAAATTAGTTTCACAGAAAATAAACTTGCTAGTAACAGCTAATTTTGTAGTAATATTATCAAAGAAATTAGACGCTGATACCGGTGTGACTGCTTACAATTTGATTTATAGCTATTTTCACCCATGTAAAGAAAATTTTGAGTGACCTAAATTTTTAAAAAAATTTCATTCAATGCAACAACTGATCCCGAACCTTCGAATCCTGAAGTTTGCAAGAGCTCAACGTGAATTTGTTCTACCTAATTTATGCATGCTATAGCTCATAAATTGTGTAAGATTACATGCGTCAGAATTTTTTATCATGGCACCGCAGCATAAGCAATTATTGTACATATATATTTTACATTGGTGCAAACTTATCTAACAGATTGCCTCAAGCAGAAGCCATAGTGCGCTTGTGATTTTTGTATAAATCAGTAGATACTGAAATTACGTGTCATCCGTGCAACGGAACTAGAAATTTTGCTCTTAACGAAATGTGAACATGAGTGAAATGAGAGAAGAATTCTTACTAGTCCGTTGTTGGGGGCTTTTAGGTTGACACGCATAACTTAACATTGGCTGGGCGGTTGATTCGCGGAATAAGTCATTTGAAAGCTTGAAATCTCTATTTATGCCCTTTAGTTAGGCGCGAAACGTGATTCTATCATCTTGCCTCGTTTTCCCAAAAATCCCATAACTATTGTAACTCGACAAGCGGCGTAGATATCTAAGTCAAATCGGGTGATTTTGTAAAGTTATAAGCCTTGTATACTTTGTTTTATGTAAGGCTTTGCTATGCGGTTCTTCTATAATGTAAGATTTGGGTCACAAGGGGTAGTAAAATTGGCCCATGAGACTCAAAATTTGTGATATTCTGCAACCGGTCTAACAGAAGTTTTTGGTCTCATTTTGTAGAGCAATTTATCCTCTATGTAGCTGCAAATAACGTGGTGTTATTTTTTCATCTAGGGGCCCACATGATCCAAATAAGCGAGTATAGTAATGTCTCCGCAACAGTTCAAGCTATATGGGTGTTTTATTCTCTTGTAATATCTCGGCAACCACCTGAGCTACAACTTGTGTTTCACATTTTGTGAAGCTATTCATCGTCTGTGTACTGGTAGACCACATCATTAAATATCCTCATATTTCAAAATTGTCTTCAAATTTCACAACATTTTTGTTCTTTTCTGCTTTCCGAGCGATGTCACTAGTAGCGCTGTCAAAGTTCTCACCCTTGGCATCTTTTCCTCAGCATTTTGTTGATTTGAAAATGAATGAAATTTCTTATGTTTGACAAAATGAGGATAAAAAGCGCTATTTGATCCAAAACGTTCCCCTATCCCCCACCACGGAAAGACGAACAATTTGAATTTTCAAAACGTTTAGTGATAGTCTTCAAATTGGATTCTGGTATAGCCTAAAGACATTTTAGAATATGCCATACAAATTGCCACGGTTTGGAGTAATGTTTATGAGAGATTTAAAATTTTGCCCTATAAAGAATGATTAGAGTGGTTTGAGTTTTTTGATTAAGGTTGTGAAGTGATAATTGATTAATGGGCGAACTGATAAAATGGCTGCGGTGCTTCAGAACATATCAAACCGATTGGCAAGAGAGTCACATGTGCCATAAGCTTGAAACCAATAAGTTTTGAAATATTGGATGAGCCAAGTTTTTATTATGTCGCCGGCGACCCGGCGGGACATTCGATCAATATAGCGTATTTCCACCCATGATTTAGTGTCACGATATACTTAGCGATGAAATGGTGACGCCATTGCACGCGTAATGATGTATTTGGTAAGAAGGCTTGTCTGGGCTGGTGGACCTAGCTTTCCAAATCCCCTCATCTTCATGTCCGTGCCCGTCACCTCGTTTGCCCTAAACTCGCTATGTTCAACCGAATTCAAAATTTTTTAATGTCTCAAAGCTAGCATTATTTCTAATGCTAAAACGTCGTTTCATAGCCTGAAAGTACATGCACGGCAGTAAAAATTCATCAAAACATTGAAACATATATATATAGCATTTTACGCAAAACTTATCCACTATTTTGAAATTTTCCCCGACAATGAGCTTCTGGCCCCTCTCGTGGAGGCGCCCCTCCACCTTTCGGAATACTATAGACAGACTAGGAAACTATTGATGTAAGGTGAAATACTTTTTAATAGTTATGATTATATACTAGTTTGTTGTTTTACTGTTTCAGATTTTGTTTACATAAGAATTGAGATAAAAGTGCTATGACTTACCAAATTTTAACCATCCTAGATCGCTTTCAACGCCTGTTCCAAATGGCCGTGCCGTTATCCCACTGATTCCACATCCGCATTCTGCCAAAAAGAAATTCAAAATTGCGACGCTCATTTACCGAGAAATGACCTCAAATTTAGTATTTGCAAACCTGCGGCCACCATGATTGTACTTGAACATTGGAAGCACAATAATCGGGTATATCTGCTCAATTACTCAAGTAACATGGATGATATTCGGTGGCTTATAGCTATGTACATCTCTCTGAATTACATATTCAACGCTCAGAATCCACTATCTCAGCGACAATACAAAATAGTTTTAAATTCGCTTATATTTCGAAAATGGCCGTATCGTTGACATTGAAGTATTGCCGGTGTATATATAATTGCTATAGTGGAACATTAAATGGGGTGAGGGAGCTGGATTTGGAGCCACGAAATAATCGCTAAGCGTAGAATGGCCACATTCATTCCGTTTCCCATCGCTTTGCGAGTTACTAGTATACATCGAAAGTACATTGAATGCAACGTTTAGATTTGTTATCACCGCTACTATTTCTGATGTGGCTAGAACATCTCCTTCTTGATAGTGCTGCTAAAACAACAAAAATGTAAAATATGCGGTGAATAAGTCAATATACAGCGTTACTGATAAGTCATCATCTGGCAAATTTCTGTTTAATTTATGCCGATCCAAACGTAGCTAATTATTGCTACGACAAATTGTTGACTGAGGTTGCCAAATCTAACTCTGCAAACTTAAATTCTGATTCATCTTTCAGTCAATGCATTATTGTATTTTCAGTGTTTGGGTTTCTTCGAGGTTCCTCCTAATGCTGTATATTACTGGTCTGTCTAACAGAAATTAACGAAATCAATTTCTGGATGTAGTTAGGTTCATACCGGATAATTTATTTGTGCCGAAATAGACTACCCGATCGCCGAAAATATACCTGTGTTTAACCGAACATTAGTTTATTCTCTCTGAATATGAACACAAACAGGAAAATTAACAAGTCCTTTGTAAACAGATTACACCCGTTTCGTATCCGAACAGAATCCTTCCTCCGATCGTAGATTTCTGCCGCCGTATCGACAACTGAGCTAGCTAAAACCAGCCTTCTGCCTTCTCTCATTTGCATATTTCCCCACATTCTTACATTCAACATTGTTGACACTCCCCGAAAAAAGTGCCTATTATCCACTCTGAAGGTATGTGAATGTCACATGAAACACAGTTGTTTTTAGCTTGAACATCCCATCGATTACCGATAATGTCCAAAAACCATCGTACTGGATTGACAATGATGGAGTGCGAACAACACACGATAAATTTGAAACTTCGAAACAAGAGCCGGTATCAGTGAGAGGCGTCCACTGATGAAGTGTGAGTTACACACGAAATAGTGTTGACAGCCGAGAGATGCGACAATATTAGTGACACCGATGTGCGCAACACGCACGAATATTTTGACCAGATGGGGCAAGAAGTACGGTGGTGCGAAATTTGCGCACCAAAATTACAGTGACAGGCGTGATGACGCGGATGTGCGAATCTGGCACAACAAACAATATTGTACAACAACTGGTGTGATGACAATGTACTTCGGGGTAACAAAGTTTTCCGACATTGGATTTATCGACGGCGTCCCGAGCTACTGCGCTTATCCGCCCGACGAATAAAACGTCCTTGATCATCCCGCACAAGGGCCCGACGTTGCTCCGAGAGGAAGATGTCGATATATTTGACCACTGGAATCAACTGAGCCCATTTTTTGATCTGCATACGAAAACCGGCATGGTTGAGGTGAAAGCCGTCGTATCGGTCGAACATCCTCATGTTCTGATGACCATTATCGTCGACGAAGGGACATTTCGCCATTGCGGCCCAATTGACACATCGAATTAGTGGAAGATAGGCCAACTGATGCTGTATCCAATTTGACATGGGTTCGATCCCTGGTACGTCCGGATGTGGCACAGGCAGGCTAACTATGACACGAGGTACCGGATTCCCCTGAATAAGCTCCTGAAGGTAGTGATGTAACTGAAACCACGAGGAGCTCTGGATGTCTGTTTGCCTCTGGGCGTCGTTAACGCCACAGCACACGATTACCACATTGAACTGGCGCGGATTGAGCCGAAATTGGACCACTGCGTCGACCATATCGCCAAATGTTCCACCCGAAATCGAGACGCACCGGCCACTAGCTATGAAGGAAACGTTTCGGGCTTGACTGTCGGCGAGAAGCAGGACCGATTTGGAATATGGTGGGTGCAATGAGAGGTCACTATAAAGATAGGCATGTGATGCTCCAAGAATAGGCTGATGGTTATTAGCAAGATATCGTACGACGAGATTTTGCAGGCGCTCGCCATACATGTTCGCCCCGGGAAACGTGTGGATCGGCAGCTGATTTTCGCGTAACCCTGTCGACATGACGCATTCGCCATGCGCCGTTGATACCAGAAATTCAATTTCCAAAGGTTCGTCTGCACCATTGACGATGGACCGAAACTCATCGCGAAACCCTGACTCTAGATGCAGAATTTGACGGATCAAGATGTCCATTAGCACGAATTTAGCACGAAATAACCATTCGGCCGGGATGGAATCCGCATTACGAGTAACCCACTCTTTGATGCCTCCGGGATTATCATCGAGTAGGCGATTGACCTTTAGTCGATGTGCCACTTCGCGTTGTCCCGTTTGACACAGTGTCACGTACCAGCGTAACTTTTCGATGGAGGAAAACTTGCGCTGCATGAACCTTAGAGGTGTGTTATGCACATACAAGTGCGAAAGACGATGCTGGGGTGAAATGATGACCCACATGATGAATCGGTGCTCTGAAATAGTAAAATTGTAACATAAATTACTGAAATAGTAACATTGTCTAATTTGGCGGTCTCCAAGTACGAAGGCTAGGGGGAGAATGTACACCCCAAAATTTGGCTGCCGAAAGCAAAACTATGACACTTTTCTCTGCAGAATGAGTCCCCCGCCTAGGAACTACATGAAAATTATTGCTCGTATCCGATTTCTGAGTATGAGGAGTGAAAACGCACTCCGAAAATAAATGTGTCGTCGTGAAGAAGATGGTGACTAAGCCGCAAATTTAAATACTGTCCGATTCGGATGTGGCTCCGCTCTGCAACCTAGCTGAAGATTGTTGTATTCGGTGAGCCGCAACCCGCGCCGCAACTCGTTTCCGCTGATTGTCCTGCCCGCATGCAGAGTGATCTTTACTGACACCATCCATCCCGTGATGTGATGCGGTAAGTTCAAGTGGATGAAGTAATCGAAGGGGACGTGCTATTGTCCGTTTGTTCGGTAACTCCACCACTGCGGTGCGCTTCTTTCCGTCGAATCCTGGGTGAAGCGACACAATTCGTCCGATTCGCCACTGACTACGAGGCAATTTATCTCTCACAAGCACGATTGATCCTATTTCCGGTGCTGCGTCGCTAACGTTACGTTGCTTAAAATTACCGGGAGCTGTTCGGAGGTTCAGCAGATATTGTTTCCGCCACGTCTGCCAAAATTTGTCAAGGATCGACTGATTTCTACGCCAGAGTCGCACCAACTCGTCCGGTTTCGTGGTTGTTACCAAGTAATCGTCATCGCTGTCGACGGTAAATGAGGGTAATCCCGTTGGCTGGCCATGAAGAAAATGAGAAGGTGTCAACGGTGTCTCGAAGCAGTCAGCTTCAGGATAAACTAGAGGCCGCGAGTTGACAATTGCTGCGACCTCTGCGACGACAGTTTGTAGCTCGGCGAGAGATGCGCATTTCACATCAAGCACAGCCTTGAGCGACCGTTTTACGACTCCAACCATTCTTTCGTAGAATCCACCCATCCACGGAGAATATTCCGCGATGAACTTCCAAGAAATTCCACGCGAAGAGCAGTGCTGTTGGACAGTGGAATCAAGGACAATGTCATGCCAAACACGGTTGAGCAGCGTATTGGCCGTCGTAAATTGCTTGGCGTTATCCGAAATGACCAATTTCGGTTGACCGTGGACTGAACAGAAGCGCCGGAACGCCATGAGAAAATGCTCCGCTGACATATCTTCTACTACTTCAAGGTGAACCGCCCTGATTGCTGCACACGTGAAAAGGCAGATCCACACCTTTGACAACTGCGCGTCTGCCATTGCAGCTTTCACGTAGAGCGGTCCCATGTAATCAATTCCGACGGTGACAAAGGGACGTTGCCTCGTCACTCGGAAATCAGGTAAATCCGGAGGAGGTGGTATGCGAAAACAACCTCCGTGACGTCGTCGGCAGCTGAAACAGTTTTATGTACCTTTTTCACTTGAGCTCGACCGTGAATAATCCAATAATTACATCGTACTTGCGCGAGTGTGTGCGCTACACCAGCGTGCATTAAACGCTCGTGACACTCTTTGATCACTAGATTTGTGTAGTGGTCATTTTTAGGCAACAGGATCGGACACTTGGCTTCATTTCCCACGTCCGCAAAACGTAACCGACCGGCAACATGGAGCAGGCCGTCGCTATCAACAAACAAGTTGAGCTGTTTTGTCATCCCGCGATTACGATTTCCTCGACTTCGCAGAATGTTACCGAAATGCAGCCGTTGAGCTTGATTGTCCCGCCAACGTTTAGCCAATGCTATCTCGTTAACCGATAGTTCATCCACACGGCGGTCGTTTGATGCAGTCCGACAATTGTCAACAAATCGAAAGACCCATGCTGTAACCCGAAGCAGCCGTGTATAGCTTGAAAACGCCTTAGCGTCTAGTCGATCAGCCTTGCAGTCCGCAGCAATCATAGTAGTATTAGCATTAATTACTGGATTGTGTACAGCATCGTCAGTCTCGATGGCCGTTATTTTGGAAAAATTAATCGGTGTTGGCCATGATGAAACATCACTGAGAAGCCATTCCACCACAAGCTGTTCTTTTTCAAAACATCAATTGTGACTCCCCGAGACGCCAGATCCGCGGGGTTTTCTTTCGTCGGGACGTATCGAAATTCGATGTTCGAGGCTGCATTGATCTCTCTGGTCCGATTTCGAATGAAAGGTGTCGTCATGGAGTCGCTGTGGATCCAATGAAGTACGCACTGGGAATCCGACCACAAGTATTTACGATGAATTTCCGATCGCAGCTCTTTTTCCACAAAGAGAAGAAGGCGCTTTCCAATTAACGCCGCCAACAATTCCAATCGTGGAATTGTTAGTGGTTTTACAGGTGCCACTCGCGATTTAGCAAAGATTAAGTGGCACGAAGTACTATTTGATGAGACTACTCGTAGGTAAATTATTGCTGAATATGCTTTCGCCGACGCGTCTCCGAAGCAATGTAGCTCGTACTCGGCGTTGTTATCGACGTCCACATAGTTGACACAGCGCGGCACGGCCTGGGAGGATATCTGCTGGAGGTTGGCCCAACAGTCCTTCCAAAGATCTACCGTGTCCTTCGGTAGCTTGTCATCCCACCCGTGATGCTGTTTCCAGAGCGTTTGGATCAAGATTTTACCAGTGATGGTGATAGCCGAAAACCACCCACACGGGTCATATACCTTGGACAAATACTTGAGCATCAACCGCTTTGTGTTTATAGCTTTGGAGTTGACGTTAACGACCGAGCACGATAATTGATCAGTCGTCGTGTTCCAGTGTAGTCCCAATACCTTCGTTACTTTCGTTTTCCCACGATCGTCACTCTTGATAACATCAGCCAATTCGAGATTGTTTGTATACCACTCGCGAAGGTTCATCGACGCCTCGTTGAATATTTGTTTGGCGTCCACATAAAACGCCTTCGCATCGTCGGCCGACTTTCTGGTGACGATAACGTTGTCGACATAAACATTACCGAGAATGTCTGATGCTACCGAATGAAACGAGCTCTGCATGTGTCGCTGGATTACTGCACCCAGCTCGAATGGGCTCGCAATAATACCGAAAGGTACGCGAGTGAAGCGGTACTCTATTATATTGTCATCCTTCGCTGGTAACGCGCGATTTCGAACCCACAAAAAGCGAGTGACATCTCGCGAGCATCGCTGTAACCCCACCTGTAGGAAAGCCTTTTCGATGTCACTCACTATCGCTACGGGATGGAGTCTAAATCGGAGCAATAAACCGCAGAGATCTTCTAGCAGAACTGGACCTCGGTGGAGGCAGTCATTTAGACTGTGATCCGCTTTGTTCGCTTTGGCGGAGGCGTCGTACACTATCCGGAGTTTCGTGGTCGACTTTCCCGGTGTCACTACGCAGTGGTGTGGCATATAGTGGACCGGGCCGTTGGGTTCGCCTTCGGGAACTGGCTCGATGATGCCACGTTGGTGTTGATCCCGAATGGTTTCGTCATATGCCTCGAAGATATCGGCGTTAATCCTCCGGATCAGAGAAGTCAAGCGCCCACGAGCAAGTGCTTTGTTGCTTGGAGGTAGTGGTGCGTTCTTTTTGTAAGACCACGTCACATGGTACCGACCGTCTTCATATTGCACCGTATCGTTGAAGTTACGGAGAGCCTCGTCGTCTTCACTTAGAGTCCCCGGCTGCTTCACTCCGACGTCCTCAAGTGACCAGAATTTTTCAACGTCAATTGTGGGATCGATTGCCTCGACCCGATGGTGACAGAAGAGAGTGGAGACTGTGTAGGTGCCAATGACATCCGCTTCGATCCGACCTGTAGCAATAAAGCCAAACGGCGACGATAGGAATATTAATCCTTCGGCACACTGTATCCGCTCGGTGCCTATGAATTCATAATAATAATCACTGCCGACTAGGATGTCCACGTTCACCATCTGAGGACAAGTGATGATCGGTTCTTCAAGAACCATTTGTTTAATCACCGGATATTTCTGCTGGTCCAATGGATGACGTTGAATCGGACATGTAATGGATGAAATTACGTTCGCCGACAATGTCTTGGAGCCTCCGGACGGCAAAAGTACATCGAATTCGACGATCTTGTACTCCTTCGTCTTCCGCCGGGTATCCGAAAAACCCGCAGTACTGATAACTTCGGTTCCCTTCGACCACGCACCGATTTTATTGGCCACTGCTGTCGTAACAAATGTTCGAGAGCTGCCAGTATCGAATAGTAGTCGAGCGTCAATTGTATGTCGATTGCTGGCACCCCTGACCTTCGCTACCGCAGTCTGCAGGATGACCGCTTCACCCTGTGTTAATAGCGTCGCGTTGACCGGACGTCCCACTGCTTGTTCCGTACCGGATGCTAGCACCTCGCCGTTGGTCACAGACATCGTGCCAAATTTCGTCGGACAAAGACTACGGTGGTGAGTGGTCCGTTTACAATGTGCACACGGCCGTGCATTTGTGCAATCCTTCACCATATGTGCGTTGCTGAGGCAACCAAAGCAACGACCATTGGCCCGCTGTTTGCGTGACTTCAAGTCCGGATATACACCACATTGGTCCGCAAAGTGGTCACCCCTGCACAGAATACAACGAGATCGTCTATAGTCGCCGCATCTGCTTGCATTGGCTGGCTTCAAAGTGGCATTATTCGATAGCAATGACGTCGAAGTACCCAAAGTAGTTCGTTTTCTATGGACGTCCAGGTGACGTCGACTAGATGTGTTATGATTACCCGGCGTCTGCCTTGTGTTCGCTTTGTGCTGCGATGACGCGCAGAGTGTTCGATGTGTCATGTCGCGTATTCGTATTTCGTCTCTAAGCAATTCCCGAAGGTTTTGAAGGGTCCATTCCCTTGCACCGTTGCGACGATGGATCTCCATCTTGACATAGGTCGGCAATTTGGACAAGATTATGGGTGTAAACACCTGTCCGAACGTCTCTTCCGCTAATCCAAGCGCAATCAAGCTCCGTATATGACATTCACACTCATCATAAATCGCCTGCAGTTGTGTGGTATCGTGATTGGCTACTGGGAGGGCCAACATCGCCTCGAGATGCGAGAAAATGGCCAGTTGGTTATTCCCAAACCGTTCTTTAAGTACATCCACCACCGATTTGTAATTCTCGGCTGTCAATCGGTAGCCATCGATAACCCGCAATGCTTCACCTGTGAGGAAGCTTCGCAGATATTTGAATTTATCGATTTCCGAAAGGTCTGTGTTGTCGTGGATCGTCGATGAGAATCCGTCCCAAAATTCTTGGAACTTCAACGGATCTCCACCGAACTTCGCCATCTGCAACTTAGGTAGCTGGACATAGGACGAACGATCGCCGAAGGACTGGTTATGAATTAACCCTGTGGGTGTAGGCACGGCTTGCTGGTTGGTCTGCGATCTACGGTAACTGACAAGCCTAGCCGACAACATGCTAACGCAGTCAAGAATCTTATCGTCGCTAGCTGCCGACTTTCCAGCCTCGTTTGTCGCCATGTCATCATCTGGAGTACTGAGTAAAATGACGTCGGTGAGCGCCGCCAGTTGTGTGCGATAGTCCGTTAGCTTAGCAATTACTGCTTCGATGATCTCGATATCTGCTTCGCTTTGAGGGGGGGCCAGTCTAGATGCCTTTTCAATTTATTTCCCACTATTCATGTTCAACGCATTTCGCTTTTGTTTTGCCACCCTCAGCTGATCCGCCATGCTGATTGCTATGTCCCTAGATTACCCCGTTAATGTTTCGGTCCGTGAAAAACACGGAAAATGATCCGCTAGATATTAACGTCACCCCGGCAGAAAACTTCGGAGAATTTTAGATGCTCAGCGTTAAGGAACCCTAACCAGTAGAATTGTTGGATAAGCTGTGGTGTATAACAGCCGACCCGCAAAACCGGCGGGAAAATATTAAATCGTAGGAGGAGGACGACCCGTAAAATTGACGGGAATCGTTTATTGGATATTGAGATTTCGCACTAAGTGTGACCCGTAACCTACGGAAATAAATGACGTTGTTTCTGACCTGGCCGCGGTTGGCGAAAGCTTTTTCTAAGCTGAGACTATGTGAATTGTTTCTGAATACACTCCCATAGCGTCTTAAAGATTAGCCTAGCACTTTAAAGTCACTCTCGCCAAGCACCTGTTACTATGCTCTCGACCAGTTGTTACTCGTTTGGTATTGTTTAGGGGACAGAAAATAACTAAAATCGCTTGTTGTCTACCGAATGGACGGTAGAAATTACCTATACCAAAAACCAAAATTAGGCATCACTGACCTCTGAGCCTTATCCGTTGATCGATAATTAGAATATTGCCAAATTAGTTGACCACCGGTCGAATAGGTTGTCGAAGGACCATGACAGAAAATTATCGAAGTCAATTTCTGGATGTAGTTAGGTTCATACCGGATAATTTATTTGTGCCGAAATAGACTACCCAATCGCCGAAAATATAACTGTGTTTAACCTAACATTAGTTTATTCTATATGAATATGAACACAAACACGAAAATTAACAAGTTCTTTGTTAACAGATTACACCCGTTTCGTATCCGAACAGAATCCTTCCTCCGATCGTAGATTTCTGCCGCCGTATCGACAACTGAGCTAGCTAAAACCAACCTTCTCCTTCTCTCATTTGCATATTTCACCACATTGTTACATTCAACATTGTTGACAAAAGCAGCTATCAATTATATAAGCTTGCCAACGTTTGCAATTACATAGAGGGCAAACTCAACAGTGATTACCTTAATCTCAAACCATTTTCTATAGATATATGAAAATAGAAAATTTACAACTTCGTCTTAACAAGTATATATAGGTTCGCCACTTTTATTTTCTAGTAAAATGAGTTTGTGCCCCGTTTAAGCAACACTGGATACGTGTTGTGAGTTCGTGTGGCGAAGCTTACTCATGTACTGCGTTACGGAATGCATATTGACCAAGGAATTCATAGGTGACCAAGGTCCATCGACTTAGTGGACTCGGTTGTGCAGGAGGGCAGAGGTGTAAGCAAGGGGAGCCGTAGGCAGTGCCTCCATGCGACAACGCGTAACACCCGTTAAAGATGATAGAAAAGTAGTTTTCTTTACGTGCGCCATGTGGGATTACGCCGTGAGCCCACTAACAAATCATGTGCTGGCCCAAATTTTCTGGCTACGCCGCAGTCGGCCTGTATGAAGAGCGTCACAGGGGTAAAGCCAGGGGGTAAATTTTTGAAATTTGCAGAAATTTGTGTAAATAAGCTAAAAAGAATTTGTGATTTGGTTTTAATTTGTAAAGTTACTAACAAGCGTAGTCGCTGATTAGATTTGCGATATTTTGATAATTGTTATATTTTTATTAAACTAATGCAGGTCGCCCAATCTTTACTAAAACAAATCGAGTTGAGCGAGGAGAGTTTGCTAGCAAAAAAATTTTCAAACAATGTCATTGCTAGGTTAAAACATTTTTCCAGCTTATTTTATTTAACGCATTAATAAAAATCTATTTTATTACTCTATTATAACGCATTAAATAAAAATCTATTATTTTATTTAATTCCAATTTCTTTTGTTGGTCAAGGCCATTTTGACCATATTAGGTCTCCCGAGCTTTACAAACGCATCGGATTGAAAAATCAAGAGAAAACTACTCTCGCCGTGGGCTATAAGTTGGCTATACAACCATAGGCGTATCCAGAACTAACAATTTGAGTGTGACCAGGACTACGACGTTTATTTTACAGCATAACGAGTACAGCTAAATTTTCGCTTTCTAGCATCACAATAAAATTATTCATTCTAAAGTTCGG
>JASANE010016319.1:0-12075 GCA_030248225.1 Trileptium ribeirensis | reverse complement strand
ATGCCCCAATCAAATTGTTGTACAAGCCATATTAAATATCAATGTCGTTAAACCCGAATTAATCGATATTAAAATGCTAATACATTGATTGCGGGTTTTCTATGTTATAAAAATGAGTTTACCAGAAAACAAGATAATTTTCAGAAATTTTGTAGGCCACAGGGGGCCGGGCAGGAGGGTATCTGTGTCCCCTTCGCATAAATCAATCTGAATAGGCACACCATTCAAAGAACGTATAATTTTAAATACTTGCACATACATACGTGTAACCACGCAGCTGTAGCATGGACGTATACATGGGTGCCACCGGGCCCACTTGAACCCTCTCCATCCCAAACCGTTTAGAAGTTTAGCCTTTGGCGTGAATCAAACCTGGAAATTTGAAGCAAATATTTTCTCCCCTATAAAAATGCTACGTACACCCGTATCATATGACATGACCGCGATGAGCGTACAGCATCGTGAATCAAACCTGGAAATTTGAAGCAAATATTTTCTCCCCTATAAAAATGCTACGTACACCCGTATCATATGACATGACCGCGATGAGCGTACAGCATCGTGAGTGGTATATATTTGGACATCTTAAATTGTTTGACACGACAGCATTTGATAGGAAATTACAATGTGGACCATGACAAGTTTTGAAGCTTAAAACCATTATCCAGTGTTCATCTAAGATTTAAGAATTTTAAATCACATTGAAGATTTGAGATTCACATTTTTAAGATTTATAATTAAAATAGCAGGAAATTTTCGATAATGAAATAATTTTAAATCCAGCATACAATATATTGATTTATTAGAATTATAGGTTACCGATATTATAGGCTAGAACACTGAACATTTTTATGTAGACAACTTTTGCAAAATCATTTTAAAATCACATACAATCGAGGCAGCACTTTAAAATTTTATTAGGTAGGTGGTTTTCCTAGAATTCGTAGCTCTGTGGAAATCTAGATCTGGGGAAGGCTCTCGGGTATATAAGCGAGTTGAACAGCTCAGTCGGGAGTTAATCTCCGAAGAAACCGCAGCTGATAAGTAGCTCTTCAATTATTTTGTACAAGCATTAAAAGTTATTGTGTGAGGAAGGACGAATTATTCCCTTCCTATATTATAGGGTAGATTTTGTTGGGAGGACGCTTATCCACTTCCTTGATTTGTGAGAATTTTAACTGTGGTTGCCCTGCAGTACTATTAGACCTCACGGTCACTCTCACCATTTCAATTGTTGTTTTATTTTCGACCATAGTAATAACCTTGGGGCAATAATAAAAGAAATTTTACAGTGTGTGTGTCCTACTTTTATGTGTTTACGGTTGAATTCGTTAACTTATTTGTGATTGATTTCGCTCAGAGAGTCTCGTGTCCTTGATATTTCTTGGAGGTTTATACTACGCTTGTGTGGTGAGCTGAGTCCTAGGTCCTGAGTGCTACATTATACATCGTACGGATTCTTGTTGAAACTTATTAGGACTAGCTTCGCTACAAGAAGAACAAATGAAATGCCTTCGTCTCCTTGGACTAGGACAAATGTAGTATATATACACAAAAATGGACCGCCAAGGGCCAAAATATGTAGATATAACGACAAAAACTTCTTCGATGACGGTCTGATAAAAATGTATCTGTAATCATCTCGGCATTCTGGAATCAAAGGTTTATCAACCTTTAAAATCACCTGACCACAGAATGCAATGTTAGGATATCCCCACAATTTTGCCCATCACTAGTTACCACATCGCCATTTTTTGATAACAGACGCGGTGGAAGGGTAGAGTACTGCCGTCTTGAAGCCACGACAAAAACGATGTATGTGTAATATCGCCGTGACACTGCTGCATTACGCACTTCCACAACGTAATGCCCAAACGACCCCGGATATCGTAACCTCGAGGGTGGACCTAATGGGTTAAAATTTCAGATTCGGGTCATTCCCAGGGGAATACGGAGCTTAGCAAGCCGCAGTAGCGCTTCACAGGATGTGTTCTGATAATGCCGGACGGGTTGCGCACGTAGCCTAAGCGGTACTACATTTGAGGTCACTAGGGAGGTTGGCTCCGTCACCTGCTCTCAGACAAAGAGTCCATACCACTATTCCCTACCATCGTTCCACCTGGAAGTGTGTTTTAGGTAAAAGTTTCTTTTCTACTTTCCTGAACGATTAGTAATTTGTTTATTTAGCTAGTCGCCCCCACTAGGGTCCGGCAAATCCCTAGACGTTTAACGTCAGATCGCGTGTGATTTCCTATTTTGAACGTGTAGTGTGTTTTATTTTGGTGCAAAAATTTTCCTTTTTCTTATGTCGCACGGATCGCACTCATTTCGCTAATACAGCAATTAACTACAAATAAGAATCGGTGAGTCACGCTAAGGTTTGCTTCTTCTATGCGCACGTGTGTCAAACGTGAACGTGAGTCGTCGACAAGGGTGACGGATTTCAAACCCCTTCAATACATATATCGCTACCATAGGACAGTAAAACACAGGAACACGGTTGGGTTTTGAATAAGTATTTATTAATAAGCCAAAATCATACGCATATAGATAGGGACATAAATGTATATATTATACAGGACAAGAATACAACAGATACAATGTTAACGGTACGGTATCGGGAAAATTGACAGGGCAGCAAATAGGGGTAAGTTACGGAGTCATTGCCTTTTTCATGGGACATTCACAGCTGGTTGGTTCGAATCACGGCGCGAAATACTAAACATTTTCTAACGACAGTTGCGCATATCTTACTCGAAAAACGAAAGGGAAAGGGCAATATGAAACATTTTGATATGCGGATCGGTTAGTTATCGAGACGCCATTCGTGTAACTACAACTAATAGGGTACTCCGGTTAAACAATAGGTTCAGGTAAAGCTAAAGGCGGCAAAACACAATGGGAAAATTCGGATGCACAGGTCAAAGCGTACTTAAATTAGCGATTGCGGGCAACGTGATTTTGCTCATCCCAATCAACACGGCTATGGTACACGATAGATAGATATGGTAAAAACAGTAAACGGATTAAAATACGGCAAGTTATAAGAAATCAACAACGGTGACAATCGCACAATAATCATGGGTATAATGTATTAGAATAGGTACAAATTGGTAAGCTTACAATGGGTACAACCTCCAAACTCATGTATGACAACAGTGCAAAGTTAACTTTTCTTTCCTGCTCGCATACGTGTGCCTGCACGGTAACTGCGGGTACAACAAATTTTCTTAGTACGGGATACAACAGACTAATCGTGAGTCCAGGTTCATATGGTGTCTTGCTTCAAAAATTATAACAAAGATGTGGAATTTTGAGCATAAGTCTATACTCATTTGCAACCTAAATAAATACGAAAAAGCGAAATTTTCCTTGTCCATGATCGTGAGCCAGAATAGATTCATAATCGGCGGGGTGAGATTTCTCCCAAACGGCTTATAACTCCAGGTAGGCAGAGATTGGGACCGAATTTTCAAACTTTTCAGATTTTCCTAGCACAAACTTTTCACTGCTAAAATTTACTATGTGTTGCTTACACTAACTGCACTTTATCAACACTACGAATTTTGATATTTTTATTTGACAGCCGAATTTGTACGTTTTTAAGAAGATGCTGGATCGAGTGGGATCCAGGGAAAAGTACTAAATCGCCGGTTTTAAGCGTAGAACGGGGTTCACTTAGGACCATTGTCTACGCTTGGCTCAGCGGGCCAACATTCTAGATTTTCACCGAAATGTATGGCTATAACATCAGTGGTAAAGAGAAGAATCCCTAAAACTTAAACCCTGGAATGTTAATTTGGGGTCTTCCACGTTCTAATACGAGAGAGACGGGTGATATTTGTCTCAGTTACCTCGGCAATCTATCTAACCTATTAGAGAATTCCAAAAGGACTCTTCCTATGCTTACGGAAGGGTCGAAGGTGTTGCATGAGCCTTCAATTTTCATCGCTCAAAACTGTCGTACAAACATAACTCGGTGTTTGTAAAAATTTTTACTAGTTTTACTAGTTTGGTGCGGGCAACAGGGTCCTCAAATATGTTCTATACAAATTTTGTGGTTCGGTTTTGAACAAAATAATCATATTGGCTGACTACTCAATGCAGAAAGGCTAGACGGGTTGACAAAAGTCAGGTATATTTCCTGATTCGTCCTACGTGTGATTTCCTAATTTTGAGGGATAAATACTTGCTTGAACTCTAGACGAAGCGAGAAACACGAGCGATTGGGCCACTGCTGAAGCAATGAACCGCCTTGGGACTATTCCTAATTTCCTCAAGCTTGATCCGGTTAAATATGTATAGTTCGGGTAACTGATTTCTTATTTATTTGTAGCTACTTCCTACTCGGTATGCGAAACAAAAAACTCCTACGCTATCCTAATAAATCGTTATTCATCGTTACGATGCGGTGGTACTAGTATGGGAGGAGCGACACACTCATGCAGGTCCCAAATCTATGATACAGGGAACAAGTCCTATGCGTCAACTTGATCTACACCAAAAGATGTGACTATGAGCTATAGCCATACTCAGTTTTATGTCAACTTTGAGTCGCAGGGGCAAGGGTTAAGTTTGTACTCATGTAAAAGAAAAGTTATGCGAGAATAAACCTATTACTAGCGATGCCTTGGTGGTCATCGACACTATCATAAAACTATTTGTTCTTTTGGTATTTGCACTCAAAAATGGCTCTCGGACAGAGCTCGATTTGCTCAGAAACTTTTCATCCAATGTTTCTACAGTTCCTATCGATCATCACGGGTCCGTAAACGGCAAGTCCGGCTGTCGGTGCAATCGTAATAAACTTGTCTACTAAATTTGTCCTAATTGGTGTTCTTCGTTCGCTCGTTTCCTCGGTCTCGGCCGAAATACAATTTACTAATATGACGGGGCAAACCTATATATTCGAATTTCTTTAATAATTTGCCAGCCTTTCTCTGCGAAATTTTGCATCGGGACTGGGTTCGAGCTGAGCATTCAATTTATTAGGACCGAGTCAACGGTCCTCACAAATATTGGTCCGTCGGGCCTGGAACCGATATCGCTTTCAGCGATATCGCTAACTTTTGTACGCAAATTTTTAGCCACTGCCATCAAATTTACCAACTCTGGTAAACTTAATATTTTCATTGCAACGGCCGTATATCGGCTTTCGTGCTGCACTGATGATTATACTCAGATAAACAGAGAGAGCTGAAGTAACTAAAACTAAAACTTGGAAACTATGTGGTGAAGCTAAACCAAAACCTACTTATGAAACTATATGTATACCTCTTCTGCGAAATTTGTGTAGACCCTGAGCGGCTTTTGTGCTGCTCGGGTCCATATTTTTCATAATTTTTAAACGTGCCGCGGCTTTGCCGGGCTTAATAGCGGAAATGGAACGCCTTGCGGGCCTCTGCTTCCCGGAATGAGTTTTGAGCTATTAACGATCGAAATTTTAGGTAGGGGCAGACCCCTGTCGGGCAGTCGGGTTTATGATTCCGACACGATATTGGCAAGTTTTAAGGTTGCATCCTGTGACGGATATTCTTAC
The DNA here is from genome assembly GCA_030248225.1 of Trileptium ribeirensis. NCBI lineage: Eukaryota > Metazoa > Nematoda > Enoplea > Enoplida > Thoracostomopsidae > Trileptium > Trileptium ribeirensis. The sequence continues at coordinate 6,536 of JASANE010016319.1, read as the reverse complement.
GAAGAAACGGCTAAAGTTTCAACAAAATTCCTGGAGGAGATCTTAAAATATCCCAAATTTACCTTTTCGGTGGAGGCAAGCGCCTTCCGGGTCGTCGGGTTTGTGTTTCCGATGCGAAAATCAAGACATTTAAATCAACAGTTAGGATCCTTACGGAGGGCCGGGTAAAATTTCAGCCTAATTCCTGAAGTAATTTTAAAGTTACGGCAAATTTTATTCAGAGCGAGCTCTCTCACTCTTTAGACTTTTGATTAACAAACTCGATTGCGGGTCGGTTGCATTTGAGGCTCGTTTTTCTAGGAGCGTAGGTTGCTGCTAACATCCTAACAAAATCTCAAATAAGTTACTGGAAGGAACAGCGTGTCAGGTAAATTTTATAGCTCACAAGTAACTATTACTAATTATTCCAACCACAATTTTGCAACACTATTTCCTCCTAAATGATAAAATTCCCTATCGGTACTAAATTTAAATTCATAAAACCAGGCCAAGGATGGCACGGAGTTTTATTCCAAATATTCGTTGAGGAAAGTTTTATTTAACATTGGTCGGCTCAAATATCACGGGCGTACTATTAACTCTACTCAAGAAATCATGTAAAACAAATCCATACGCGGGTGTCGCGTTTATCTGTGCCTAATCTCGTCGACCGAGTGAGGTTCAGCATGACGTCGACTGTTAACTGAATTACCGAAAGTGTCTATCAAATGCTAATGGTTTGCGGGACGAGCTAGGACGGGCTAAACTACCATGTAAACCAAAAGTACGGACAGGGAGTCCGTGGAGGCTAAATCTTAAGACTAATCAGTGCAAAACTTCTCGCTCATCTGTGTCATGTATTCTCCGGACTTATCCTATCTAACATAAATACTACTCTACAACTACACTAAGCCTCCCTGTCCACACTTACAGATTCCGATGCGATCGGTCGACGTCCATCGCTCGCAAAACCAAAACGAAGAACCAAAGAGTAAGAAACAACCAATAAACTGAAACTCTAACCACTGAAGAGCGACAGAGCCATTCTACAAACCGACCGTACTCTGCGGTGCCGAAGTCAGACTGAAACTCGAGAGCTCGAGTGGCTCTGCTTAAATACTTTAATTTTCGGCAATTAAATTGATTTATTGGGTCGTTAGAATTTTAATAAACTTTTGCTAAAAGTGCTTTGGTCAGCAATTTAACCCCAAAAGTAAAGCCTTAATGCAAACTTTATTTTCAGCCCAAATTTCGACGAATTTTGAACCATTTTAATGGGCAATTTAAATGATTTATTGCCGTTTTATATCAATTTCATATAAAACTTTTATAAATTAATCTAAACTTTCTAGAAAGTTCGTTGTTTAAACTATAAATATAACAATATGGATTTGCAGTGGAATCTATAGCGCGTCCTTTAGTTTATTCTCGGTCCAAAAGTGACCGTTATTTTACAAGTAAACTAAATGCCTATCCTTAATACGGCTTTTATATTGTTTTATAATTCAAATTTTCAAGCTAATTTAACTTATAAAATTTGTACTAACTTTATATTACTACTACTTAATATTAAATTTATATATATAACTTAATATAAAATATATAACTACTACTTAATATTAAATTTATATTAGCTTGTAGGGTCAAATCTATTTACACAAGGAATTAAAGTTGGTGGTCCTAGGCAAATAGAAACAGCAGCTTCAATATAAACTTTATAGCTTCAAATCTATTTTATACGGACTCTTGCTGATGAGAACTTTAAGATTATAATTTCAGCTTTATATAAACTTTATATCAAGTTTATATAAAAGCGGTTGTTTGCTTAATAAATATATATAGCGAAATTAACCCGTCGTTTACAGAGGATTATAGATACATACGCTGTGCATCCACTTCCAGCGGTACAACTTTTAAATCAAATTTATATAAAGTTCCAGCTTGATGTAAAATATTTGTGTTTATTTCGTGTAACTTATATATAAACATATATACTTATGTACTTGGGATGGGGGTTAGAAGAAAAGACGCGGCTTATGTAAACAAAGAATGACAAAAACGTGAAAAGAGGGTGCCACTTCCTCAGTGAAAGCTAAAGTGTCAAACGAGGTTCGGATTTGGACTCAGTGTGTCCGTCCGAACATTTTGATATGTAACAGGTTCATTTTTGGACAACAAAAGGGGACGGTGGGCTATTGATATTTTAATTTTCTTTCTAATATTTTCATGAAATTTGCTCATTTGCTGCTCGCTATAGGGCGAACAGCCAGTCTTTTTGTGGTTCTCACTCGTGAAGACGGTCATGACGGGTTTCCGTCACAGCCAGTATTTTCTACCAAACTTGGAGTAAATTTTGCGGTCCTACCAGGCGGGTTTCCTTTACATATCGGGGCATACGGGGAGTCGCACCGTCTTAATTATTCGCGGGGCGGGTATGGCAAAGGGCTCGCCAAACGCTAACGTTCCTACCTATAAAACGCTAATTTATGTGTCCTAAATCACCAAATCTTTTCTATCAAATCAATCTAATCTAACATATTTTACTCACGAATATATGTGCCTTGTCAACTCCGAATACTAAAGATACAACAGGATACAACGGTAATTATAAAAATAGCACAAAATAACAACAAACTTACATACGGATAGGCGCTTTTATGGCCATAATAAAATAGAAATCAGTACAAATATGATACGATGAATGGATATACAGTTATTGCAACAAATCAGATATACCGGATCACCATACTCAAATTACATATCAAACATGTATATGCAAGGATAATGGTACTAATAAGTATATAACGGTTAATAGATTCATGTTATAGCGATACCGAATGATCATATGAATGGGTGTCTTTATGGCAAAACGAGTAACATGTTACAACGATATAACAATAATGGTCAAATCAAATGCGTGAATGAGTGCCTTTATGGCGATACAAACGGTATATAACACGACAAACATCAATGATGATACTACAACAATTATCCAATCCTGAAATAATAATGATACCCGTACTGATCATGAAAATGTCGGCGGTACAGACCGAAGTGTTAAAAGTACAGGTTACTTAGCAGATCATTGGACCTGATTCCTGGTTTATTCTGATTATATATATCAGGGAGTAACCGGAATTCCGGTTCCGGCGAAAATCGTGTTCCGGTTGCGGCAAAGGGCAAAAACCATACCGGAACCGGAATTCGGGTTTAAAAATTTTGTTTGAAATTTTCCATGTTTTTTGCTTCATCCTGTAATCCAAACATATGTAATATATATTATACAATGATCAAGCTCCAATACAACCAAGCAAAAGAAAAGATTAACTAACCAATTTGCCGTGTGAAACGTAAGTAGGGTACATAATTTAAGCAGGAATTTTTCATAATAACCTGCAGGAGTTTGTTAAATCAAAGCCAGGTCGATGCTTGTAGCAGCTATTTTACACATCCAGAAGTCTGTGGGATACGTTTGAATTAAATCGGTCCAACTCGGTAACAGAGTATGGCTTATGCATAAGTACTTAAGGTATGCTTGGCTAATATAAATTGCGTCAAGCACCCGCCAGTGCGCTTGTAAACTTGGTAAATCAGTTTAAACTGCAGTAAACTAACGTTATCTGCAACGCAGCTAGAAACTGCTTTCTTGGCAATGAACTGTATTTGTTGAAACTGTGCGAGCAGCATCACAGTGTGTCTCATTTATAGCATTCTGATTAGAAAGTTATCATCATTATGATCTAACTAACGGGCACTGTTTGTCCAACGCTAGCCTAAACAGTGTCTCTGACCACTGATCAGAAAATTACCTTCTATCTATTATTTTCTCTTAGAATCATATAAACCAATAATTTTAACTTTAATACAGAAGAACATACAGCAAACGTATCTGTAGTAATGGGAGGCGATTGGAGACAGAGCGAAAGTGTGTATTCTACGCTCCAAGCTTTGTAAGCACATTCGATTTGACGCAGTATACCCAATGGTGTATAGTGGAAGACATTTTTTGCTCTGAATGTCCAAAAACCGACATATTTGATCGATAAATAAACATTATTAGCTTCCTCAGTCTCTTTAAAGTTTCGGAAAGGCAATAATACCATCGCAATACATTAAGTTTAATGTAAAAGTTATTTTTAATGCATTTTAAATCCACTATACCTTCATTTCTCCCACCATCTGTTTTACTATATATAAATTTCGAAGACCAGGTTCCGCTTCCGGTTCCGGATCCGGTTTAAATGGACGGTTCCGGTTGCTGGTTCCGGTTCCGCCAAATTTCAGGGAATAACCGGAATCGAAATTTGAATGAGAAAATGAATCGAACCAGCAACCGGAACCGTCCATTTAACCCGGATCCGGAACTTAGTCTTCGAAATTTATATATAGTAAAACAGATGGAAGAAATCAATGTATAGTGAATTTAAAATGCATTAATAACTTTTACATTAAACTTAATGTATTGCATAATTTATTATTGCCTTTCTGAAACTTTAAAGAACTGAGCAAGCTAATAATGTTTATTTATCGATCAAATATGTTGACTCAAAGCACCCCAGAGCAAAAAATGCCTTCCACCATACACCATTACACCATTGCGTATACTGCATACACATTAAATATGCTTACAAAGCTTGAAGCGTAAATACACACTTTCGCTACACTACAGTCGCTCATTTATTACACGTTTGCTGCATGTTCTCTGATTTAAAATTATTGGTTTATATGGTATTAAGAGAATAATAGATAGAAGGTAATTTTCTGATCAATGGCCAGAGACACTGTTTAGGCTAGCATTGGGACGAACGGTGTCAGTTCAGATTATAATGAAGATAACTTTCTCATGGGGAATGTCCTGAAAGAGACACACTGTGATGGTGCTCGCCGCATTTCCAATGGGAGTTGGTTGCCAAGAAAGCAGTTTAGGCTGCGTTGCAGATAACATCCTTAGTTTCTACTTTCAATTTAGAATGATTTCCCAAGTTTACAAGCGCATTGGCGGGTTCTTGAAGCAATTTATGTTAGCCAAGCATACCCTAAGATTGTTTTATTGCGTGAGCCACTACTTTGTTACCAAGTTGGACCGTTTAATTGAAAGGTACCCAGACTTCTGGATGTGTAAAATGCCTGCTACAAGCATCGACATTTACTTTGATTTGTTAACAAACTCCTCCGGTTATTATGAAAAATTCCAACTGAAATTATGTGCCCTACGTACGTTTCAAACTTCAAATTGCTTAGTTAATTTTTTCTTTTGCTATTCCTGATCATTGTATAATATTACATATGTTTGGATCACAATGAAGTAAAAACGTGGAAATTTCAGAACAATAAACCGGAATTCCGGTTCCGGTTTGGTTTTGCTCTTTGCCGGAACCGCAACCGGAACACGATTTTCGCCGGAATTTTGGAATTGCCATTTCTCCCTGATATATACGTATATATAGTGGTTCCTTGTTTGTTCGGATTAGCAGTATATATAGTGAGGGCTTACATACATACATACGAGAGCGAGCGGATGACCTCGGGTTACTGCAGCCATCGTCACTGGGGCTCGATTTCGGACTGTCGTAGTCAAATTCATAAATGTTGCAATTAGTTTGTGTTGAGGATTAACCCATCTCGTAACGATCCAGCATGGATCTGTTACATATATTATATTCTAAATTTGACGTGTATCTGGCTAAAGTTGTCTAAATGAGCGTAATAAGCAGAATTAACATACAAGCTCAGCGCAAAGAGTGAAATTCCTAGCAATACTTTGAGCTTTTCCTACATAGAAGTGTGTTACAGCAAAACTGTCAATGTTACCAACGTATAATAGTCAATGATTCCAGGTTTTAACTAGGCGCGGGCTTCTGGACTTTCTGAAAATTTATTGAAGCAATCCTACGAATAACGGGCATTGTTTAGTTTAAGCTTATGAGGAAATGAAAAACGCATTTAGTTACACCAAACTACCAAATTATACCCTATGGCATGACCAAGGAAGTACCCTTAGTTCGAAACTGGGGGAACCAAAAATGCGTGGGGGCAATTCCCACTGTTCGTGTGTTAGCAAATGAATGTAATTGTGCTTACTTAAAGGGCAGAAATGTTAGTGATTTTTTAGCACCAGCAGGGGAAATTCTCAAAATTTTTAAACAGAATAGGGGAAAAATTCACATATTTTAGCCCATGAGACAAAAATTTGGTATTTCTTAGTGGGGCGAAAAGGTACCTGGAAACCTAAACTGAGGGAGTCCAAACATGGGGACATGAATTAGAGGGAGGTCATAATACCTGTCCCCATTTTTTAAAAGCTATTGTGGTCAGACAACGCCTTGATCGACGGCGAGCCGCTGTAGTCAATCGCCTAACAATCCATCATTGGCACGCCGGTTTGCCTTAGCACAAATGGATGTACAACATTGTTTTTCTTATTACTAAGATACAATTTACAAGTATAACGCCGTATTAGAAATTACCGCTAGTCTCACACCGCAGGTTGGCCGCCGGTGGTAAAGCAATACGTTTGCTTTTGTAACGTACTTCGTTCAGTTACGTATTGCTCCCAA
>JASANE010016317.1:0-14737 GCA_030248225.1 Trileptium ribeirensis | reverse complement strand
TTTGTTCTTCGTTCAGTTACGTCTAAGCGCGGATTTTTCTATTTTTACAACGACATATGTCGTGATCTTTCCTGGAAAATCGTTAGATTGCCGGCTTGACTTTCAAAAAGTGCCAAATTATCTGCTAAATAAGAAATTCGACTCATAGTTATATTTCCTCTCAAAATATTTATATTAAGCTTTTATGGATTTTACCATATTAATGTGTATCTATATGTTTACAGAAAATGTTGTAGATGTTAAAATACAAATTCATCTGTGTACTTGGGTTTTGACTAGAATTAAGGAACCTACAGGAATCACACGTGGCTCCTATAAAATCTTACCGAAAAGTCCAGTTTGAACGCATTTCTAAGCCTTCTCTATTGCGAGAAAGTTTTGTCCAACAATAAGTTGTATTCGTAGCAATAAAAACAATAGTAGGTACTAGGGAACGACCGAATACCTAATTTCACCGAATACCGAATATTCGGCCCTTACCATTCGGCCGAATACCGAATAGTTGTTCGCAACACCTATGTATGATGAGAAATCTATAAATCTATAACTCTATAAATTCACCACTGTATGTACGTGCACCATGCAACAAGTCGTTTTATGTTGTGTTATTGAGTCAGCGATAGTTTTTGTTCGATGAATTTTTTGCTTTGTGCTCCCGTTGTTAGGTTAAAGTTATAATTTTGTTTTTTTATTGATTTTTTTATAACTTCATCATCTGGACAACGGCGATAATTGGTGCGTCAAGTCATATCGTTAAAAAAAGAACGGCTCAGTGCGTGGTGTTCGGGCGTGGTAGACTTAGGGTTAGGCTTATATCGGTATGTAGAACGGCATTGCATGATATATCGCTTCTCCTTAAGAGTGGAGGCTTGATGAGTGCTTTTTCAGCCTTTAGTTTGAGGCGTTAATTTGAACTGCCTTTTCTTTTTAGCGTTAATAAATTTCACAAGTACATTCCACAAGTATAATAAAAAATAATATAAAGTATAAGCTCTAAACGTAGTAATACTTGGAAATATTTTGACGCTAATAGACGTGAAACAACTGCAACATGTAAAACAGGCAAATCTAAAATAACGAAAAGAGGGAAGGAACCGAAGTTTCACCATATCAGCTATGGTCAATCATTTGCGCAATAAACACTATGAGGCATATAGGGACTTTTCTAAGACCGACGATCCGCCAGTGGAAGAGGCTGCTCCTGCTGGCCTGGCACATCTAAGTCCTCCGAAAGTCCTGATGATATTAAAGCCTGGTTTGTCCGCGGTGAAAAGATCGAACATTAATTCTGATAAAGCATCTCAGATTCACAAAAGAATCGGTGAAATGATTGCTTGTGACAATCAGCCCATTCTCGATTGTGAACGACACAGGCTTCAGACGGCTCATGAATCTTCTGGAACCTAGATATTCTATATATACCGTCTGAAAAATATTTCCAAAGAAACAGTGGTGCCTGAACAGTGGTTTGCAGCATCATTATCAAGAAACTCCGGCCGTAAAATTAGGATATCTGGTGTGCAGATTTTGACTCTATTTTTCAACTAACAGCGGCCATTCAACTATTCGGTATTCGGCCGAATATTGCCAACTATTCGGCCGAATACCGAATACCTACTATTCGGCCGAATACCGAATATTCGGTCGTTCCCTAGTAGGTACGTAAAAAAAATTATTGGGTTCCACGCAAGGAAAAATAAAAAAACTTACAGAGCCGCTCAACCATGAACCATAATCACTCGATATGTAGCATGCAAGTATTTGCAGCTCTTCATTACTCGGCCAATACGCCCAGTTGGAACGCGCTTCAGTAACATTTTTTCATACTGTCCAGTCGGGTCAAGTCGAGAAAAAGCGCCCTTCAAGAATCAGTGAATACTTACAATTTTGGCAAAGCCTAGCATAGTCCTGTACTAACACAGATTAGAAACTTTAGTTAGGCCCAATTATTCCTACGTAAACCAAAGTTATTATAGATACCGCTGCCCAAATCCTTATTTTCTTGTGGATTACAATGTTCCGACATATTCAAAACCCCAGTTACGGTTAACAACTACATTTCCATATTGGGTATTATACTTCGAAAGGAACAATAACCAATCTCTAATCCCTGCGGTCAAAGATATCTGCATAAAAACATATTAAATCTATTATCGTCAAACGATTCTAACAGATTTTTCGTACGGGATAGCTATTATACAAGCACCAAACATTCGCCTCAGAGAATTATGCCCCAATCATAATCAGATGAACCAACCATGGAAAACTGTAAACAAATAACCATCTTTTTTCGCAAGTACCATTAGACAAATAGTCAAAGTTTGTAATCTTGTACAAAAGTGGTATTGCATAGACATTATATCGGATAAATATCCGAAAAAGTAACTTATTCAATAATAGTTTCCTAAGACACTCAGCTACTACATTAGGCTCCATTATAAAATTCCCGACAGAAATGACCCATACCTTTCTATCGAATGCATATCGAGTTTTGAACATACTGATCATTATAAAAACAAAATGAGTCACCGAATATCAGCCATGTTGCTTGAACATTTGAGAAGAGGTACCTGATTATTGTACTCGCAATTCTCAAGTACATACCAGGATAAGTTAATTTGCAAAAACATCCATATAGCTGGAGCAGTTAAGGAAAATGTTACCATTTTCGTGTATTTTGGGTCCCATTGAAAAAAACACTTTTGACCCAACCCTGCAGCGTAAATAATGACAATAGCAGCACACCATTTGCAGCTGCATAGAGTATGTATTGCTCTACAAAATGACACCATAAAAGCACATACTACTCGAGCGGTACCACTTTCATGGACAATTTTTCGGTCTCATGGGCTATAGCAAAGCCCGTTTAGACCCGATTCAACAGCGTAAATCAAGAGCAATAATGCATGAGTAAACTTAAGCTGTGGCCCTTACCATCCTCTTTTTTGTCAAAAGCAGATTACCATTCAGTTGTTCACTAAACAAAGATTTCATTTAAGCCTGAAACAACGAAAATTAGTCCGTTTCTTGTTAGATTCGTGATCATTGGAAAATGTTCGCGAACACGTACGATTTTAAAGTACAAGGGCGGAATTGGATTCGCTAATGGCGTTATGGAACAGAAAAATGTCGACATCGGATACGGCTATTGAAATCCGAGTTTTATGCTCTAACAACGTTTTGTACATGGTGTAAAAAGAGTATGGTTGGGGGTGCATCTTAAGTATACTCTTGCATAACAGCACTTGCAGCTTCACAGAGGATAGGTTACTCTACAAAATGACGCCAAAACACCAATATAGTTCTTGGATTGATCGAGGACCATTTTCCCATTAACTCATTTAAAAAACCGTTTTGAGCCAACCATAACCGTAGATAGCAGCACACCTTTGAACATATGTAGGGGATGAATTACTCTACAAACTGTCCATATATCTCAGCGGCTGTGGAGATATTCCCACTTCCGTGTACAAATATTGGGTCTCATAGACCACATAGAAAAACCGGTTTTGATCCAAGAAAAATCCGTTTTCACCCAACTCGTCAGCAAAAATCATGACAATATCAGCATACCATTATTTGCAGCTACAAAGAGGATGAATTGCTCTACGAATACGCAACCTAATAAGTAACGAAAGATAGAAAAATTTAAAAAATATTTATTGAAAAATTTTCGAGAGCCGTTCCAGAACTGGTACAAGGCTAATTTTTATTGGTCAAGCCTGAGTTCCAATATTTGATTTGTTCAAAACCCACAGTTAATTTATTGACGTGTCTTATTTGCATGATGTTTAAGCTAAATTTTAATAGTCTGCTTTATCGGCGCACGAAATGTAAGGTGGTGCGGTAATCTCCTGGAAAGCGGTTTGATACAGTGGCATTTGACTGCTTAATACAACAATACATGGACGAGGTCGAAGTTCAAGCTTGGTTGCCTTCGGAGGGATCTCATGGAGGGGTGTCTCGGGGGTGCCACGCCTCAGCGCAGCTATGTGTTCCGCGCTTGCGGCAACGTGAAAGGGGTTCGATTTACCCTTACCCACCAAAACTGCGAAATGAGTGGGGTCCCAGCTATGCCCGCCACAAAACGTTGTGGGGTCTGTGCATGACGACCCCTTCCCCACAATGAGGGGGTCAGGCCTAAAACGCCCGTGTCATCCAACACATGTTTACATTAAGGTGCAGGGGTGTGTCGTGCTCTTCCCTAATGCACTCATGATATTTTTAAGTATGTCGTTTCAAACTGTTGTTTCCGTCAGAAATTAACTGTGGAGTTTCGAACAAATCAAATATTGGAATGAGGCTTGACCAATAAAAATTAGCCTTGTACCAGTTCTGGAACGGCTCTCGAAAATTTTTCAATAAATATTTTTTAAATTTTTCTATCTTTCGTTACTTATTAGGTTGCGTATTCGTAGAGCAATTCATCCTCTTTGTAGCTGCAAATAATGGTATGCTGATATTGTCATGATTTTTGCTGACGAGTTGGGTGAAAACGGATTTTTCTTGGATCAAAACCGGTTTTTCTATGTGGTCTATGAGACCCAATATTTGTACACGGAAGTGGGAATATCTCCACAGCCGCTGAGATATATGGACAGTTTGTAGAGTAATTCATCCCCTACATATGTTCAAAGGTGTGCTGCTATCTACGGTTATGGTTGGCTCAAAACGGTTTTTTAAATGAGTTAATGGGAAAATGGTATCCCACAATCGCAAGAACTATATTGGTGTTTTGGCGTCATTTTGTAGAGTAACCTATCCTCTGTGAAGCTGCAAGTGCTGTTATGCAAGAGTATACTTAAGATGCACCCCCAACCATACTCTTTTTACACCATGTACAAAACGTTGTTAGAGCATAAAACTCGGATTTCAATAGCCGTATCCGATGTCGACATTTTTCTGTTCCATAACGCCATTAGCGAATCCAATTCCGCCCTTGTACTTTAACACCAATGTGTTCGCGAACATTTTCCAATTATAATGTATGAAATAAGAAACGGACTAATTTTTGTTGTTTAAGGCAAAAATGAAATCTTTGTTTAGTGAACAACTGAATGGTAATTGCTTTTGACAAAAAAGAGGATGGTAAGGGCCACAGCTTAAGTTTACTCATGCATTATTGTCTTGATTTACGCTGCTGAATTGGGTCAAAACGGGCTTTGCTATAGCCCATGAGACCCAAAATTTGTACAATGAAAGTGGTACCGCTCGAGTAGTATGTGCTTTTATGGTGTCATTTTGTAAAGCAATTCATACTCTATGCAGCAGCAAATGGTGTGCTGCTATTGTCATTATTTACGCTGCAGGGTTGGGTCAAAAGTGTTTTTTTCAATGGGACCCAAAATACACGAAAATGGTAACATTTCCTTAACCGCTCCAGCTATATGGATGTTTTTGCAAATTAACTTATCCTGTATGTACTTGAGAATTGCGAGTACAATAATCAGGTACCTCTTCTCAAATGTTCAAGCAACATGGCTGATATTCGGTGACTCATTTTGTTTTTATAATGATCAGTATGTTCAAAACTCGATATGCATTCGATAGAAAGGTATGGGTCATTTCTGTCGGGAATTTTATAATGGAGCCTAATGTAGTAGCTGAGTGTCTTAGGAAACTATTATTGAGGTAGTTACTTTTCGGATATTTATCCGATATAATGTCTATGCAATACCACTTTTGTACAAGATTACAAACTTTGACTATTTGTCTAATGGTACTTGCGAAATACTATTTGTTTACAGTTTTCCATGGTTGGTTCATCTGATTATGATTGGGGCATAATTCTCTGAGGTGCGTAATGTTTGGTGCTTGTATAATAGCTATCCCCTACGAAAAATCTGTTAGAATCGTTTGACGATAATAGATTTAATATGTTTTTATGCAGATATCTTTGACCGCAGGGATTAGAGATTGGTTATTGTTCCTTTCGAAGTATAATACCCAATATGGAAATGTAGTTGTTAACCGTAAATGGGGTTTTGAATATGTCGGAACATTGTAATCCACAGAAATAAGGATTTGGGCAGCGGTATCTATAATAACTTTGGTTTACGTAGGAATAATTGGGCCTAACTAAAGTTTCTAATCTGTGTTAGTACAGATTATGCTAGGCTTTGCCAAAATTGTAAGTATTCACTCATTCTTAAAGGGCGCTTTTTCTCGACTTGACCCGACGGGACAGTTTGAAAAAATGTTACTGAAGCGCGTTCCAACTGGGCGTATTGGCCGAGTCGAAGAGCTCGCAAATCTTGCATGCTACATATCGAGTGATTATGGTTCATGGTTGAGCGGCTCTGTAAGTTTTTTTATTTTTCTTTGCGTGGAACCCAATAATTTTACGTACCTACTAGGGAACGACCGAATATTCGGTATTCGGCCGAATAGTAGGTATTCGGTATTCGGCCGAATAGTTGGCAATATTCGGCCGAATACCGAATAGTTGAATGGCCGCTGTTAGTTGAAAAATAGAGTCAAAATCTGCACACCAGATATCCTAATTTTACGGCCGGAGTCCTGATAATGATGCTGCAAACCACTGTTCAGGCACCACTGTTTCTTGGAAATATTTTTCAGACGGTATATATAGAATATCTAGGTTCCAGAAGATTCATGAGCCGTCTGAAGCCTGTGTCGTTCACAATCGAGAATGGGCTGATTGTCACAAGCAATCATTTCACCGATTCTTTTGTGAATCTGAGATGCTTTATCAGAATTAATGTCGATCTTTTTACCGCGGACAAACCAGGCTTTAATATCATCAGGACTTTCGGAGGACTTAGATGTGCCAGGCCAGCAGGAGCAGCCTCTTCCACTGGCGGATCGTCAGTCTTAGAAAAGTCCCTATATGCCTCATAGTGTTTATTGCGCAAATGATTGACCATAGCTGATATGGTGAAACTTCGGTTCCTTCCCTCTTTTCGTTATTTTAGATTTGCCTGTTTTACATGTTGCAGTTGTTTCACGTCTATTAGCGTCAAAATATTTCCAAGTATTACTACGTTTAGAGCTTATACTTTATATTATTTTTTATTATACTTGTGGAATGTACTTGTGAAATTTATTAACGCTAAAAAGAAAAGGCAGTTCAAATTAACGCCTCAAACTAAAGGCTGAAAAAGCACTCATCAAGCCTCCACTCTTAAGGAGAAGCGATATATCATGCAATGCCGTTCTACATACCGATATAAGCCTAACCCTAAATCCTACCAATGCCTAACACCACGCACTGAGCCGTTCTTTTTTTAACGATATGATTTGACGCACCAATTATCGCCGTTGTCCAGATGATGAAGTTATAAAAAAATCAATAAAAAAACAAAATTATAACTTTAACCTAACAACGGGAGCACAAAGCAAAAAATTCATCGAACAAAAACTATCGCTGACTCAATAACACAACATAAAACGACTTGTTGCATGGTGCACGTACATACAGTGGTGAATTTATAGAGTTATAGATTTATAGATTTCTCATCATACATAGGTGTTGCGAACAACTATTCGGTATTCGGCCGAATGGTAAGGGCCGAATATTCGGTATTCGGTGAAATTAGGTATTCGGTCGTTCCCTAGTACCTACTATTGTTTTTATTGCTACGAATACAACTTATTGTTGGACAAAACTTTCTCGCAATAGAGAAAGCTCAAAATGTGTTCAAACTGGACTTTTCGGTAAGATTTTAATAGTGCCAGATGTGTGATTCCTGTACTTCTCTTAATTCTATAGTCAAAACCCAGTACACAGATGAATCTGGATTTTAAAAACATCTAATACATTTTCTGTAAACATATAGATACACATTAATATGGTAAAATCCATAAAAATTAATATAAATATTTTGAGAGGGAAATATAACTATGAGTCGAATTTCTTATTTAGCAGATAATTTGGCACTTTTTGTAAAAGTCAAGCCGGCAGTCTCACGATTTTCCAGGAAAAGATCACGACATATGTCGTTGTAAATACAGAAAAATCCTAACCACGTAGCCGTGGTAAGCACGGATTTTTTTGCGCAGAATATGTACATCATTGTACTTTAATTTTGTTCATGTTGCTGGAATGACAACAACTATTAAGTTCTAGCTTACTAAAAACCAATATATTTACAGATGCATAACAGTCAGATTCAGAAATAGCTCTGAAACTCGCGACACATTATGACCATAACTAAATTTAGCTTTATAAATTTGTTACAAATTTTTCTAGAAATACTTGAGAAGACAGATTTGCTTTTATTTCCGAACTTAGCTGTAGGGCAAGATTTTAATTTTTGTAAAACAAATTATTTTGATTGAACTATTCCAGATTTTAAACCTTATCGCGTGCACTTTATTTATACAAATCTGACGCATATTTTAGATAATAGACTTTGATGGTGGTCAAAGTGCCGGAATTGGAAGCCATTTCCAGTCGCTTCACAGTGTTTCCGGTGACCAGTGGGACATGATGGAGCAAGCGATTCGGGACTCCAACAAAAAGTCCAAATTATGACAAAGAATGTGAAGTTTTAAGATGGACGCCAATCAAATACTTTATTGCTATTGGTCTAAAAGCGTATATCATCATAAGAATAAATTATTGTTGTACTCCACAGGAAGTGTGACATTATTTATTAGATTCGTTGAGTTAAAGCGAAAATTGTAGAAATGGTTTTACCGGAAATTTCTGGTGGGTAAAATATGTAATTTCGGGTGTATAGTATAGTATTGCTCCGCTTTCGCTCACATATCCCTCCACATGATTGTATATGAGCTATCGGAAAATTTTATTAAACTTATGTCTGTTTTTTATATACAGATGTACTTTTGAATACAACAAAATACGAAACAGGTGATAGTTTTCATAATAACCAACTCAGTAATACTCGCGAATGCGTCTAAATAGTAACTGGCATGCTGATATGCAAAAATTTCTTACCTATTCCAGCAGAAAATCTCGGAACTAGTTGACGTTTCAAAGTTTAACATTGTCTTTTGAACCATTTGTCTTAAAATGCTGTTATAAAATATCGTATATCTTAAATAATATACATTATATATACCGTAAAATGACTCGGGAACGCTCGCAACTCTCTCGAGACTTGCTCGGTATTCGCTCGAGATTTATTATTACAGTTCCCAAGTCTCGAGCGAGCCATTGTCGCTTGCGGCTACCTTGCGATTTGCGAAATGCGATAGTCATTTATGGAGCGTACTGTATATCTAGTAATTAAATAAACTCTTGGGCTAGGAAGATTTTACGTCTTAATAAGTTGTGCAAGGCTTGCAGAAATGTATGCGGTTCACTCGAGAGTCGCTCGCGCTTTGCTCGAAAGAAACTCATTTTGAAAATAGAGTTTTATTAAAGCTTGTAACACTTATAAAATAGAACCCTCGCACGCTAGCGGCTCACTTAAGAATTTCTGGAACGTAACGGTTAATTCCGGCGAGCACAGTCGAACGAAATGCAATAACGTGGGCAATGTTTTCGCATTGGTACCTAACTGGACATTAGATCTGGGGGTCATCTAAATATTTTATTACTAGACTATGTCTCAAATGTAAAATTGTCTCTATGCATACTGTTTAAGTGAATAACTATACAAAGACCACGTTGAGTCATAAAATAACTAGAAGCATTCGTATCGCCCGTTATCAAAGTAAAGTCTACTAGTTAATGTTTAACAAAAACGTGCGCTTACGCTTAATATATACCTAAACTTAATTCACAAACATTTACCACCTGTAACTCTTCAAATAATGACCTATGATCGTATACAGTTCATGTGAGAACAAGCTCGATCGGATAGTGGTCGCTTACTTGAATTACCTAAAATAGAAATGTGAATTGTATGTATTTTTAGATGAATTATTGTATTAAGAATCAAATTAACAAGGACAACAATTATGCGTGACCGTATGTGTAAAAATGAGTTACAAACTACCAAAATTGAGCATTTTCATAATATGTTTTGGACATGGTGAGGACGCTAATTTGTAAAATTTGCGTGATCGTAGAGACAACTTTTCTACTGTGTTCACTTACTCTAACTTTATACAATAACATTTAATGTTTTATAACGAACAATTTGGAAGTTCAGAAACGCTGTGGAAAGACTAACGCAATTATGGCTTGATGTTGTATGTATGTATATTATTAAAATGCTTTGTAATTAATCATATATAACAAAGACAGTGAAATCGAAAATATGATGACATTTATCGCACATTGTTATATTAAAACTAGATGCTATGCTGAGACCGTTGTGTTAAGCCGTTTAACGCAGTTGCTTTTAGTTATTTGCTAGCCAGATCAAACCATGAATAAATGCTTAGATCAAACATAATGGATTACTGATAAACTCAATTGATAAAAATCAATCATTCATATATAAAGCTTAAGGAAATTGGAGTATTCTTTGCAAAAGTGCAGAAACAGCAACTTTTGATAGTAGTAAGATTTGATCGATTCTAGTCTGGAAAATATTTTCAACTTTTATTTCGGAGCTATCAGTGGGGCAAACTCAGCAGTATCATTTTGTCAGAAGATCGACACATACTATTCCAAAGCCACAAATTATAACAGCGAAATATAAACGAATTTTTAGGCAACATGTTGATTTTAGCAGTCTATGTTGTACTTTGGGCGACGTTAAGAACATATCGACCGTATGATATGTAGCTGAAAGATACATCCACTGTCAAATTTCAAACAACATACTGTCCTTCATTGTTAAACTATAGTAAAGTAGTAACAACAGCAATACCTACGTGACTTTGACGCAAAATTGCTTGTCTTTGTTTACTTAACTCAACTGCTATCGGGGTTATCGGCTAGACGTCAGGTCTGCAGTTGCAATAGCACATGTCACTTGGGCTGTGAAAATTTTTACATATCACTTTAGCAGTTACCATGTTGTTGACGGAAACAAAATTCCACGTGGTTTTAATCTAAAAGTGGGCTTTGTTTCATCCCTTCTCTTGTAATGGGTCACATACAGAAATGATTTTGCCATTATGTGCCGATGGTTAACTACAATCAATGATAAATTATTACATATAGACGCCTTTCCTTTCCGGCGCCATAGCCGTTGTTGTAGCAAAACTTTGGCTTAGCGCGGTAACCTTGCAACGGGATGATCTATCTTTAGCACAAAAACTTGCAACTATTGGTTTCTAATATTGTGTCTTGATCGGAGTAGTATCTCTTGTAAAACGTTAATGATTCCTACGTGACGATCGCACTTACAACACGAGCCAACATTTGCCTGTTTCTGTCTTTGAGTTCAGGGACTAGAAGCGTTATATCTACTTTTGCCGAGATAATGTTTGGTATTTCATAGGGTAAACCAACGGTAACAAATATATGTTATTGAATGCAGTAGAATGCAGCCCTTTGATTTTTTCGTCCGCGCAAAAGAGATTCTGGTAAAATTTGGAATTATTAAACTTTGTTTCTTAGATTGTTTACCGCACACACAGTTTCGCGAAGCAGAAGCACAGTTTTTTTGTAAATGTTTCTTTCTTTCATTCCATGTACCACTGAAACGATAAATTGTTCCGGCTTATTAGTTCTTCCTGGAACCATCGGTACTCCCGTAAAGAATGAGACAAAAACGAAGTAAACGTTTATCTGCGCCAGGTGCGTTGTTGTAGGAGTGGAAATAAGGAAGCGTTTGATAAACGAGAAACTCGAAAACTGGTCAACTTAAAACTTGGGAAATTTGGGATAACGTGAAATTTCGCAATATTTGCAGCCGGGGAATTTGGAAGTGTTTTGAATCGAGAAAATACAAAAAATTTTAGGAAACTAGTTCATTGGGAATTTAAAAAACGGGAAACAGTGTTGCAAAGTGTAATTGGTAGCTTGCAAAAATTTGGGGAACTGGAAACATGAGCTATTTGGGGAACCGTAAAATAATTCAATATTGGCAAACTCAAGTCATGAGAGATTTTGGAAAAATGGCATTGGGCTAATATTGACACAAAAACATTGGAATCGGATGAATTTGCTAGAAAATTTTGGGAACCATGAATTTAGAAAGTACTCTTAAACGTAAACTTATAAATCATCATTTGAAAATTTTTGCCGGATATAGGAGCTTTATCGATTAGCGTCAGGTGTTTATAATAATTGATGAGTTTTCTAATTTCAAGCAGTACTTATAATCCATTTTGACTTCACACAATGTACTGGTCCAAACCTCAATTTACGTCACGTAGGCGTATATGGAAAAAGAATGAAACAAAATTATGAAATAACCCAGTTAGCGTCAGCGGTAAAAAGGTCGGTTAGTTCGTTCTTATCTATGACGTAGCGCCAGAGCTTAAGAAAACACAAACGGAAATGCATTTTCGAACAACTACGGAAAATGCCTAATGTAGATATTCTTCCAACTAAAGTTCGTGTTTGTACGTACGAGAAGCAGACAATTCAATTTATGTTAAATTTCATCTCGTCGCATTGAAATTGCTCATTAACTCACCAATTCATGATCTAGCTTGTACGCTTTTCCAAAGTCAAACACATCCGGCTTTTCAACATAATCCTTCATTTTACCGGCAGCTATGAACCTATAAATTGCACATGCAAAACCAGTGTTTAGAACAGTCCAGAACATGTTTTGAACATCGATCAACTTTAAGTTTTAATGCATGAGTAAACTTAAGCTGCGCCCCTTCCATCCTCTTTTTGTCAAAAGCAATTGCCATTCAGTTGTTCACTGAAGACAAATTTCATTTTTGCATTAAAAGAACAGAAATTTGTCCGTTTCATATTTCATACATTATAATTTGAAAATGTTCGCGATCACATTAGTGTTAAAGTACAGGCGCCGAATTGGATTCGCTAACGTTATGGAACAGTAAAAATGTCGAAATCGGATACGGCTATTGAAATCCGAGTTTTATTCTCTAACAACGTTTTGTACATGGTGTCAAAAGAGGATGGGTGGGGGTGCATCTTAAGAATACTCTTGCATAACAGCACTTGCAGCTACACAGAGGATACGTTACTCTACAAAATTCGCCAAAAACGCGAATATAGTTCTTGCGATTGTGGTATACCATTTTCCCATTAGCCCATTGAAAAAACCGTTTTGAGCCAACCCTAAAGTGTAGGTAGCAGCGCACCTTTGTACATATGTAGGAGCTGAATAGGGGATAAATTTGTACATGGTGTCAAAAGAGGATGGTTGGAAGCGCATCGTAAGTTTACTCTTGCGTAATACTTAAGCATTAAATGATTCTCAAAATTTCGCATTGATTATATTTTGCCGAAACCGCAAATTTTATAAATTGTTTACATACCTGGTCAACGAATTGGCTGTTCAATGTATCAAGGAACCATTCAACGTCTTCGCTCATGAATGTGTGTCACGTTTTGGTGAATCACAAACAGTGTAGTAGGTATTCAACTTGTTTGGCTACTCATCGCCTTGTATATACAATATCTTTCAGGAGCTCAGACCTTTTTTAGAAAATCATCGCAGTGACATTCAGAATAGTATCGCTGAATTTGATATTGTATATATCCACACTGTCGCTTATATGATTTGGTATTATACATTCCAAGGAAAAGGATAATTTGCTTTGCTGAACAAGCTCTATTTTTGGATTTTATTTCTGAGTCCGATGTGGCAAAAACTTGTTCTTCACAAAGTATATAATATAAAAAATGAAACCAGCAATGTGTTGTCGCCTCAACGTTGGAGTGATCGTTTTGCTGAAGCGCTGTGACAGCTATCCTAGATGTCTCAGAGAATACATTGCGTGCAAAAAACAAACGGTTTTGTCCTTAGCAGCTGTTTGCAAGGAACTGATATCTCTGATCGATGGTTATATAATATTTTAGTTTCTCTCAATAATAGGTAGCTGTAACAAACTTTTGTCTTTAACAGATAGCGGATAAAGACGAATTCTAATGGATAGATTGCGGAGTTTTGTATTTTATAGCTGGCTGCCGGAGACAAAAGTTTCGGCGCAATCCCAGTTGGGGGGGAGTAATTCAACCAACCATGGAATTTTTCTGAAATGACATCTTTTATACTAAATCCGCCCTCCTGAGTCGATTGGTGCCATTGGCAGACCTCTCCGACTTGTCGTTCTTCACATATCAGGGACGGCAGACAATTGTCGGCCCTAGCTCCGCCTTGCAGTTCATTTTCACAGTTTTTTTCCGTTTACGACTAAGCCTTATACTAAGCCTAAGCCTAGCCCTAACCCTAACTCTTAGACTAAGCTTAAGCCTCCTCGCCTGCGTTTGCCGGTACAGTACTTTACTAAACCTTAAGCCAAGGTTAATTTTATTTTTAGATAAATAAATAATGCCCGGACGTCACAAGAATCAGCAATTCACAATAATTCCTATAAACGAAATTGTGGAGATTAATAATATTCGAGACCTCGATATAACGTATACTGAACTGGCGCGACAAACTATTGATAATGATTCAACTCTCAAGCACCTTGTTCGACGACGTTTATTAGCTAACTACAAGGATTGCGAGTGCGGCCAACCCTGTTACCTAGCAAAGCGTGGAGATTTCGGCTGGTGTGACGACTGGGAATGGCGATGTTCAAATCACCCCACTTGTCGAAAAAAATATTCGATCCGGCAAGGATCTTTTTTCGCTAGTCATCACATTTCTCTTGGAAATGCAATTTTATTAATTCAAGCCTACATCGACAAACAGACTACAACATTGACGGTTTACGTGCATATAAAGATGTGGCCGTGGAAGGCGATGTACGT